>VXBO01011849.1:43578-73824 GCA_013400135.1 Rhinoptilus africanus | reverse complement strand
ACTGAGGGTGCATTCGATCCCCTCGTCCAGATCATTGATAAAGATATTAAACAGAACCGGCCCCAGCACTGATCCCTGGGGGATGCCACTTGTGACCGGACACCAACTGGATTTAACTCCATTTACCACCACTCTCTGGGCACAGCCATCCAGCCAGTTCTTAACCCAACGAAGAGTACACCTGTCCAGGCCATGTGCAGCCAGTTTCTCCAGGAGAATGCTGTGGGAAACGGTGTCAAAAGCTTTGCAAAAATCCAGGTAGATGACATCCACAGCTTTTCCCCTCATTACTAAGTGGGTCACCTCATCATAGAAGGAGATCAGGTTTGACAGGCATGACCTGCCTTTCATGAACCCATGCTGACTGGGCTTGATCACCCTGTTCTCCTGCATGTGCTGTGTAATGGCACTGAGGATGATCTGTTCCATGACATTCCCAGGCACCAAGGTCAGACTGACTGGCCTGTAGTTCCCTGGATGCTCCTTCTGGCCCTTCTTGTGGATGAGTGTCACATTTGACAACCTCCAGCCAAAAATATCAAGAAAAACCTAATTTTCTTATTCCAGAAGAAGAGATATATACTATTCTAATTAGAAAAAAGTCAGCCAAAAATGGGAGCTCTGAAAAGTGAAAAGATCTAATTCTGTCCTGCATAGAGCAGTAATTCACATTAACTAGACAAGCAAATACTTGATCATGCACATTGACAAGACAAAGAAACAACACTTTTATAGCTTAATACCTGAGGTACTGGTGCTTAGCTCGCTACTTGTACTTTCTAATGATGGACTGGAAGTTCCCTCTTTACCATCTAAAATGGAAACAATCAAAACCAGCACATTAAATGCACTTTTTCTAGACAAGGTGATTAAAACTTACTGCAAATAACAGATCAGGTAATTGCAAGAGATCTTCAAGTATCTCACAAATGAGCCATCACTGAAGTCTACAATAAATGCAAAAACCATCTGATTTGAAGAAAATGCTAGGCAAGAGATTATGCTGGGATGGCCCATCAGTGACTCATGTCAGATACTTTAAAGCTTCTTATTTTGGAACATCCCACTCCAAAACCAGATATAGCTTTTAAAGGCTAAACAGAAAAGGGTGAGGAACCCAACTTTCTCCTAAAGCTGACAATTTAACTCACAAATTCCAGTAAATTCACATCCTAGATACTATTGTGATATATATGAAACACTCATTGGATATAGTGGAGAAAGGGAAGAATTGGTGCTGTAGTTCCAAAGTTCTCCCCTGCTCCAAATCAGACTATGTATGAAAGAAGTTATTTTGTTACCTGAATTTAAAATTAATCATCTTTTAGTTGTGCTTTTTAGTTGAGCTTTAGAAAAACAACTTCAATCCAAATCGAACTGGACTAAGACACTTCAAAGCAGTTAGAAAACTAAAGGAAATAAATCTAGCTCTCCACTCCTAGTCCACTGAATCTAACTGCATTCAGCACAGCAAACTTATACACATTTCAGAGATGTCTTCTGTAAGCCAGCTTCTCAACCTACCTGTCTTGTATCTTTGAGATCTACTTCGTTTCTTAAAGCTGGAGCACCTGATTAAAGAGCAGTATCTTCTGGAAGCTGCAAGCTGATGTTCTGTGAAACATTTAAACAAAAACATTACCAGATAGTTGGACCGATCATAACACAGTTATTTGTTTACCTTGAACCTATCAGCACATCTACATAGGAAGAGCTATGATGGCAAATCTCCAAAGGAAACACAGTTGATCTCAGCTAAGAGCTCTTCTGCAGTAAAGTTTAAACCAGCAGCTTGGAGTACCTCTGATGCAATTCAACTAATACTGTGTTTTTCACATCCACATCCAATGTTGCTTGTAACGTACTATACTTTCTACACACCCCTAATGAGTAGAGAGACTCTTTTCCAAACTAATGATTCTAACTATACAGAAAAAAAGGTACAGTACAAGTACATAAGCAGCTAGAAACAAGAATAAAAACTGCAACAGTAAAAGAAAGTTTGATTTGTCATTAAGGTTTTGCTGAGACAACTGGGTTCTTAAGTAATGCATTAATGACTCAGTCAACAATTCTAGAAGTGAGGAAGTAACGGGGGTGCCTGCCCTTGAGCAGAAAATCCAAGAGATACGCAGTGTCAAGAAAAGCCAGACATCTTTCCTGGAAAGATACTCCCCAGATAGATAAAAGATGACCGAGGGGTGACCTTATCAATGCTTATAAATACTTAAAGGATGGGTGTCAGGAGGATGTGGCCAGGCTCTTTTCAGTGGTGCCCAGTGACAGGACAAGAGGTAATGGACGTAAGCTTGAGTATAGGAAGTTCCACCTAAACATGAGGAGGAACTTCTTTACCTTGAGGGTGGCAGAGCACTGGAACAGGCTGCCCAGGGAGGTGGTGGAGTCTCCGTCTCTGGAGACATTCAAAACCCGCCTGGATGGGTTCCTGTGCAACCTGCTCTAAGGTGGCCCTGCTCTGGCAGGGGGTTGGACTAGATGATCTCCAGAGGTCCCTTCCAACCCTATGATTCTATGATCATTTTTCAGAAGTCAGGACTCAAAAGTACAGAATCCCACAGAAAGCTGCTGACTGTCCAATATAAATACTGAGGACTGCCTACTCAAACATAAGTCCCATCACATCCCCTCCTTTATAGTAGACTTGAGAAACAGTTGAACACCGGTTTGGAAATTTGGAGCATTTAAGGTCCATAATGCCCAATCTTTCTTGGTACATAGACTTTGCATGGTCTGAAATACGCAGTAAACCACACTATGATACAAGCAGAAATCTGATAGTGGCAGGGCTAACAAGTTATAGGATATGGAGAAGCATGGGAAATAGGTTCATGAGTGTGTTGGTCTAGGTACTCCTGAGGAATGGTCTGCATCCCAGAATAATCCAAATTCCTCCGATACATGTTCCTAACATGTTTCCAGAGTGGGCTAAATCAACAATCTCTCCATGAAAGAGATGAGTCTATCTGGCCTGCACTGGATCACACACTACATCCCTTTGTATCACTGCACTGTCAACATAACTTGTGACAAAGGGGCAGAAGAAAGAGAGACGAACAGAAGCAGTGTGTCCACAAAAGGGAGGGGAAAAAAGAAAAAGAAACCCCAAACTTTCTGATTAGAATAGTGATCACTCTTATTGAAGAATGGCACAAGAACTAGGTGATCTCCAACTAGGTCACTCTCCTAATACCTGCCAAAATGTGCTCCCTCAGTAAGATGCTCAGGGAATTTAGTTGAGACCACAGCCTGGACAGCTGTCACAGAACAGTGTTGATATATCAGAAACTGCCAAATACAAAGCCTACCTGCATTTCTGTTACTCATCACCACCTTGTATCGCCAGTGAGCTTCAGAAAGGTATTTGGAAAACTGTAACACACGACTTCCAAAGGCATCTCTGCTTGCAGAAAGATTCAAACACTCAACAAGCTCCAGCTCTTCACGAAGCACATTACTGGAGTCCCATGGGAGGGAACTCTGAATTTCTTCCAGATGGTTGAGAAGCAATGTAAGGAAGGCATCCATGGCCACATCATCCACTAAAAATCCAGTAATACCACTAGTGAAGTGTTTCAGATCCAGGTAGCTCAGCCTAGAGGTTTCACATCTTTTGCCACCTAACATCGAGTCATGAAGATCTTGGGTATCTGTACGAATTGTTGGAGCAGCCATCAGATGCCTCTCTAACTTCTTTTCAGCCTCTATTAGGCGTTGTGTCTCTGAGGTGTAAGACCGCCGACTAGCACTGCCTTCTACACTCACGTTAGCACTCTTTTTGTCAAGATCATCATCCTCTGCATAGTCCTCAGGTAAAAAAGTCTCAGTATGGAGGTCACTGTAGGAAACAAAAAGCAAGGAGAAGATGTTCTCCAAAACCTCCAGACGTAGAGGAGCAGGAACACTCCTTAAGAACTGCTGACACTTCACAAGGTACTGAGAAAATACTGAAGAGCAATCTGTATAATTAAAAACAAAAATAAAGAACATTTACAACATTTTCCAGGAGTTCCTTCCTCCAACCTTTGCCCTTTAAGAAAATCCTAGAAGAGGGAACCATCCCAGTAGCTCAGAACTGATCATTCCTCTCGAAATCAAGTAAATATATGTCCAGCATTTTACGTTTACAAAGGCAGTGTGTCTCCTCCCTCTCAGTAATGCAAATCATCACCTTGTGCAATCATGTGCAAACTCAGAATATACCCATTCTAGAACAGTTTCAGCTCCGGGAAATCATGTGCTCTTACAAAAGCATCCATGCCACTACCATCCTGTATCTGATAACACCTTCTTTTTGCACTATATTTTTAATATAATTATCTTAAATATTTTAGATCAAGGCTGGTAGTTTATTCATATCTATTATTACTAAAGGTAAAACCACCTCAGACAAATGCCATTGTACTTGTCTGCAAAGCATTCATAGCCCACAGACTAAAAACATCATATGTATACAGGGTGCAATATTATCCCAATACTAAGTGATAATTCAGAGCCCAGTAAATGGAGAAGCACAAGCTACTGAACCCGAGAAAGGAGGCTAATCACCTGCTGGTTCTTGAAAAGTTTCATCTTCAGGGATATCACCAAGAAGGCTGCGTACGCAATCTTTGCACTTGGAATGCTTATGTGAATTAACACAGAGAGCATAGATAGCATACTTCATGGCGCAAAATGCTCGAAAGAGTGCTAGATTGCGTTGCTGACTCAGGGTGCTAGGGAGTGTTGCCGCTGTGGAGGAAAATAAGGGTGGTGAGCGGGTAGGAAGTAGATAAGAAAATAAGTTAATCTTCTCTTGCAGTTCCCACACAGCAATATTTATCCAGTCTTTCTTCCTCAGTGTCACCTCCATCCCAGCTTTGCTCTCTCTCACTGTTACTTCACAACATTTGGGAAAAAAAACCCCACAAAACAAAACCCACATCAGATGCACACAGAGAAATTAGGTCTAGTTCCTTTCTGAAATGGAAATCTGTGAATTTGTGTTACAGGACCTGACTACAATACAGAATCATCAAAATCTGTTCATGATGAGTCTCATTAGAGGTATGTGGTTAAGCTACACTGCTGCATTTGCATCACAGGGACAAACCTGGTCTCGTTCCAGCATCTTAGAATTTTGTATTCTATCACGCAGTAGGTAAGTAGTGAGATAGTGTAGGCTACCAATGACCGGCGTGAGAATAGAGTACCACCACCTCTACGGATTCCTACGAAGACAGAGAGTTGTGGTTGTTCAGCCTGGAGAAGAGAATGCTCCAGAGAGACCTTATAGCGGCCTTCCAGTATCTAAAGGCGACCTACAAGAGAGCTGGGGAGGGGCTGTTTGCAAGGTCATGTAGCGATAGGATGAAGGGCAATGGTTTTAAACTAGAGCAGGGCAGGTTTAGATGAGACATTAGGAATAAGTTCTTTGCAATGGGGGTAGTAAGACACTGGAACAGGTTGCCCAGAGAGGTAGTGGAGGCCCCATCCCTGGAGGCATACAAGGTCAGGCTTGATGAGGCTCTGAGCAACCTGATCTAGTTGAAGATGTCCCTGCTTACTGCAGGGGGGGTGGACTAGATGACCTTTAAAGGTCCCTTCCAATACAACACATGTCAGAGCTGCAAACTATGTAAGAGTTGCATCATCATCATCTTCACCCAGGAATACAATATAGAGTCACATACTCTGTTATGCTGGGTTTAGATGAATTATCCAACTACTACACAAAGGTTAAAAAAAAAAAAAAAAAACAAAACCCAAAATCCCAGACAGTGTTAAATTAGTGCTTGAATCCACTATCCTATATTCTTAAATAAGAGGTAGATTGTCCCTCTGCCTATTGTCATGCAGGGGAAGCATAGCAAAGTGGTTTCTTTTAAACAAAGCACTGGTCTGATGTATACTGATAATGTCCCCATCCAAACAAACAGGGCTGAATAGCATTACTTAGAGAGTATTTCAGCACTGTCCTGGACAGCTTGGTTTCAAAGAAAAGCACCAGTCTGAACTCTTCTCAAAACTAAACGGCACAAAAGAGGGCACAAACAGTTTGAAACCAACTATTCCCTAGGACTGCAATTCTAAACAGCGACAACGGTGTAAACTATAATGTAGACAGCAGGTAGAACTGAGAAACCATCCAAATCTGAATCCTTTGCAGCACCCACATGGCCACAAAAATGCTGTAATTCAGCAGCAGCTCTACACTAATATGTAGCACCCAAAAACCTCTCAAAACCACTGTCTTAAGTGGACTTCAGGCAGGTGAAGCCAGAGGTCAAATAAATACGGTCCTCTGAAAAAGAAAGAGCTACCTAAAGATACTGCAAGATACACACTGGTAATTAAATGCAAGTTTAATACACTTTTGCCTCCTATGTGGAACGACTGCATTGGATGCATTGAGTCTGTGTCAGTATCTGCATCTAAACCAATCCTTTTTCATGTATCAATATTGAAGAACTACCTTTTAACTTAAAGCACTTGTTTTTCCTATGCCAGAAATATTAACACCTTATTCTTGAATTTTGTATCTCATGAGGAAATTTCTGTCCGTCATTTCTTTAGTTAGTGTGACTGAACAAAGCTAGTGTTACGCACCGATCTGAAGGGTGCCTGAACACAGCTGTCAACCAGTACCACTACTCCAGTTTCAGTACTGCAGCTGACAGATGTGTGTCGGAAAGAAGGGGAAGAAGGGGAAGTACGTGCTGTAAGCAGAGAAAAAGGCCTGTTAACACTACTAAATCAGACAAATCAAAACTTTGTGACTCCTCCCTTTAAGTTTAAAAATAGATTATTTTAAAGGAGATTCTATTAAACTGTGTTTAGAGGATTATCTGAATTTTACAATAGTCACTGGGCTGAAAAGAGGGAGGACTAGTCTTCCATTAACTAGTTCCGTAAATTAAGGTGATCTGAAAGAAGAAGAGAAACCACAGCTAGAGTTCTTTTGCTACAGACATGCAGCTCCCAGAAGATATGACGAGATTGCCTCTTCTTGTCTTTGAAAGCTTTTGATAGAATTTTAAAAGAATTAAAATGTAAGATTAAAAAACACCCAACATCAGGAACAACAAAACAACTAATTCCAGAAAGCAGGACACTGAAACTGGAGATCTATATGGTGTCTCAATCATTACGTCTTTTAAGACAACCGTTAACAATAATTTTAACAACAAAAGCTGTAAAAATAGGCCTGGAAACCAACATCGTAACAATATGATACTGGAAGGAGAGAAAACTGCTTCTCACTAGGCAACCTGGAAAATCTGTGCAACATCCATTACTGAGTGCTGTCCATGCAACTGTTTGAAAGTATATATGTACAAATTCCCGCCTGTACAAGGAATAAGGCACAAAAAATTGCACCTTATTTGGTTCTAGTACACGCAGGAACACTGAGCTTCTGTATCACTATTAAGAGGCCATACCAGAAAACAGCATTGAAATATCAGCAGCTGAATCTGGACATAGGCCACAATCAAAAGAATGTACCAGGAGAGCCACTTCTAAGTGAACTAAAGTGTATAGTAATCTCAGGTATTTTAGGCAACAAATTAGAAGATGAGAGAAGTGAGGCAAGAGGGATTTAAATACAGCCTGTAGGTAAGCCTTACTGATTTTAATATTAAAGTAGATTTGTTAAGACTTAGTATTAGAAGAACAGAAAACATTTTGTATATTTCAAAAATGAAGATGTAGGGTATGAGGTATTGTAAATTTCATCTGGCTTTGCCCTGTGATTTTAAATTTAAGTGCACAGATGGATGAAATCCAAACAATATACTTGTTTTTCAAGCTAAGAGTATTATGCCTTAGATAAGTTCCAATGAGTAGTACATACTATAAGCATATGCAAAGTCTTGTTACCATTTTGAAAAAGTTCTTTCAGAGATCTGTCACTCCTTGGGAGAGAATTTACTCCCCAAAAGGATTCTAAAATAATTTCGACATGGTCTCTAGTTTTCTTCTCCAAAGCAGCTGATAAGCAGTATCTTCCTTATTTACAGTAGTAGGTCAAAAGAACAGATTCTTTCTGGCAGAAATACTGAGCACCACATGTTCAACTGATTGGGGGTTTTCTGTGTTCTCACAACCTTACGCATTTACCCTGCATCTGTTGGTCTCTAGCAGGAACTTTTTGAAGAAGCTCAATAACATCGTCTTCATTCAGTGCCAGAAGATTAGTGAGATGATGAAGAGAGTATACTGCAGTGTGGCAATCTAGACTGTGCAAGTGTTGCAAAAGAACCTTTCTTGGCATAGTCATACTGCAAGAGAGAACAAAAAGAGGTGGCACAAACAGATTTAGGTCTCACAGCCATGTTTAAAGATGTATCTCCCACTCTAACTCTGATTCAGTCAAATTACTGCCGCTAAAAAAACCCCAACAAACAAATAGCATAACTAATGTCCATGAAGCAATTTTGAGAGCTTGTGATATACAGTCATTAGGAGTTGATTAGCCAACATTCACAGAAAAGAACACAATTTCTATTTGTATACATAGATCGACTAATAGACAGATTTGACAAGATAGTTTGGAAAAAGTCTTGACCGTTTTACCTGTTTTGCTGTATGCACCATTCAAGAACTTCCACCTGAGCCCACAGCCCATCACAGAAATCTTTCAGTACTGAATCATTGCACAGATCCTAAATAGAAAGATAAATAAAAGAACCCCTTTACCACAAATGCTCTAGTCAGACAGCAGAACCAAGCCTGTGTCACATATCAGATGTTCATAAGACTTCTTTACCCAGACGCTAATTTCAAGTACAGAAAATTGCCAGTCTTAATAAAACTGTTTAATAAAAAAAGCAAGCAAGGAAGGGCTATTCTCAAGGAGCACCAAAACCAGTCAGCCTCACCTACAGACCATGGAAAGGTGGTTACATCCCTTTTCAAGGTTAACTTTCAAAATGCAGATTAATGCTTCCTAGTAACAGTCCAAGACATTAACCTCTACAACTAATCATGTACCAGAACAGATGACACACCGGGTAGCAGAGTTATTGTCCTTTTCCATGTGCTTTTCTACTACAGATGCCTGCCTGCTAAAATCAGACCTAAGACTTCCACTTTGCAGAGGCTACTGAATAGACCGTCAGTTTATTACCAACAGATGGTAACTCCCTTAAGGCAATACCAGCCTAGATCTGCCCCAGTGATCTAGCAGTGCAAGGCTTCCTGTCTCCCCACGTCTTTTGTCCAAGCCACTTGCCTTCAGGCAGACACCATCTGAACTGTTACAACCCCCGAGTTAGAATCCTCTCTCTTCTTCAAAGGTGAAAACTCCCCCCAAACAAGAAGGATCTTTCAGTCCCAGCTCCTATAGTTTATTATTTCATTTTGTGAACGGGTACAGGAAATTTCCAAGCTACTCTGTTGCTGAACTCAGGTTAGTTGTGACCAGAATTAGTCACTATCCAGGGATGACTCACTGGACAAAATGACACCGATCAAACATCCCCCAGCTCTTTTCAAAACTAGTCAACAACTGCTGCTGCCTTTCTCTCTCTTATGTTAGGGGCAAAAGCTGAAGACCTCACGCAAGAGAAACTTTCAGAATCTCCAGGGCAATCATACTCCCTTCACATCTGAGAAGTAAGAAGAAAGGCAAGTGTCCAATAATGTTACTTACACAGAACTGTAAAATCTTAGCTTTTTTAATGCCCTTTTGAGAAAGATCATTATTCTTGCTGGAAACTCCCTGTTTTATTTGTTCATAGAAAGAAAATTCACAGTTCAGATTACCACAATTTGAGGTTGTAAATTGGGGTTGTTTTTAAGTCTTTTTTTGCAAGTCTGGAAAAAAAATATAATCAGAAACCCAATGAACAATAAGCAAACAAACTGCATTATCTAGACTCAGACTGGGATATTGCAACTTGCTTTCTGCTCATTTACCTGAGTTTTGTGAAGAGTCCATAGCAATGCTTTTGCTGACTCCAAGCTTTGACAATGAGTCCATCCTAGCAATACCAAGAGACGGCTAAGGGGGCTAAATTCTCTCCTCAATAAACTGTTCAGGCCTGAGTAGTCTTCTCTTTTCAGTAAAGTTAATGCAGTCACCTAGAAAACAAAATAAGTATTTATTTTTCCAAATGCAGAGACACATAATGCATGGCAGGTTATGTAAATAAATAGCCGTTTCAAGATTAGCTTCACAAAAATAGGAAAGTTCTGCATCTGCAACTTCCCTAAACTTGTATTTTCCAAGCCATTCGGTTACTCTTCAGTAAAAATGTCATGAGGAAAAAACTATAATTTCAAATGTTTACCACAGAGTCAACTCATACAGCCTCACTACATTATCTTTACGTTCTTTCAATTGATTATGTCTCTGACAAGGGGATTACGTAAGAAACTTGAATGAGCACATTATCTAGAAGAGGAATTATGTCAAACCTTAAAAACCTGCACTCTAACAGTGACCACGTGCCTGTATTCTATTTCTTCCATCTATGTAAATACATTCAATTAATTTAGCTTATATCAGAGTATTTTTCACCATGCCTTCAAGCTCTTTAAAACACAAATTTTACTGTGCAAACTAGTCTCACTACCTCGAGACTGCCAGCATCAGAAAAGCAAAGCAATGATTTCATGGGGTAAATCAAGTGGTGTATCCAACAAAATTACAAGCAGAACACAGGAGTTCTTAAATCATTAAGATCTAATCTTCAGTCTGCATGCACATAAGCCACATAAGCTTTTCCAAAAATCTCACTGAACATTGAGTTCATCACACAGTTGAAAGTAGGAGAGTTATCACCAATTACCTCCTTGTTCCCATAAGTCATGACCCCTATTAAGCACTATTTGAATACAAAATGCCTCTGTGCACTACCAAGATATGTTCAATACAGGAACTGACTTTAGCCACCATTGGGTTTCCCTCCTAATCATTTTATGGACGTACCAGAATCTGTTCCAGAAAGTGCTTACTGCTGCTCAAGCAGTAGAAATAGACTGTCTTCCAAGAAGCAGCCTCTTTGGGATCTGAGAACAAACACATCACGGTTCGCTCTGTATCCAGCTGCTCAGATGAACCTGAAAACCACCACAATGAGATTACCTTATAGTACAGAGTGCTACCTTTGAAAGAAGCGTAATTTGCTGTTAATTTAAGCTGAGAAACACTCAACATTTCCTCAAATACTAACCAGCTGTAACATGTTAACAGTTAAGACTCTCTGATATTTTTACTGGACAAGAAAGCCAAGCAGAGAAATTAGCTAAAAATGAACAGGTCAGATAGGAAACCCAGGAAACTGTCTGGACAGTTGCTAACATAACCAGAGTCTGTTTAGCACACAGGTTGTTTGCATTAGTTCAGGTCACACTGCCTTTCTTTCTTCAGTCATACACATCTTATCTGTGTGTTGCATGAACTCTCACTTGTGCTCCGAGACACTATGCTGCTTTGCAAAGACATGTCCAGCACAGGAACTTCTCAGGTCTGTGCAAAGTGAGAACTGAACTACTCCCAGTGAGAGTGAAGGTATCCATATCTCCATTATTCTTCCCCCATGAGGAAGCATTAACTGTCATTTACCAGAAATTCCCGTCTGCCACACATCAGCCTGAACTTTCCTTCAGCAATCCTGAGAGTGAAGGGAGGAGAGAGGATACAAACCCCACTGACTTACACCTCAGTGTACAGAGGCAAGCAAAAGAGGGTGGGCATTCTAGCTTTGTCCTCCTTGCATGCTCACCTGCCACTTTCCTGACAAGAGCATGGGCACCACTCGTCATTCAGCTTCAAATGATATCCTCAACTAAATGTACACAGGGAGGTAGAAGCTGTGAAGTTATAGCTGGTACAAAAACAACAGTTGGGGTCTGGCAAGTGAGCAGACAATCAAACTGCATCTTCTCTCTAGCTGGGATATTGTCCCACTCCACATCTCCTTCCACTTCTGCAAGTCTTCTTTTCCAATATTAAGGGGTTTGAACATTTTAGGATTACTGAGGTAGTTGAACTGTTATTGCCCTAAAATGGAACATCCTTCAACACAGATATCCCCCAGCTGGAGCTGAACCAATAAAAACTTTACATAGATATGGAAAGTCAATTTTCTAATTACAAGCAACATCTTCAGCAGGAGAAATGCTGAGCAGATTAAAATAGAGCAAAACAAGGGGTGCTAAAGGAAGTGTTCATAAAAGAAGGCAGCAGAGACTGCAGAAATGTAGGGAGAGCCCTGGGGTTCCTATGCCAGTTCTTAGCTTTAAGTCACCTTAGCACCATCTTTTACAAGACTACATGGCTTGTTAAGGCACTTTAGCAAGACACTGCCCAGTTTCCTGACAACTTTCCTGTTTAATGCCTCAATGGCTTTGTTAAACAAGAAATTAAAACAAAGCAAAAAGTGAAACAAACCTTTTCGTACTGATTTTGACACCAGAAATTTTTCTCTTGTTCTTTCTATGACAACACTGCTATACAGGCTTAACAGGCCATGGCTCTGTTTCCTCAGCATGCAGCTTAGTAGCTTCTCCTCCCTCAGTGGGCTTCCCTCGGTCCAGCATATACCCAAGAGCTCTCTGAAGAGGTGCCGTACTTCATCTGCTTGATGCTCCACCTCAAAAGTCACTATACTAAGAGCAGCATAAATTGTATCTACTAGTTCTCTTTGATCTAGTTCTGCTGAAATCTCAGAACAGGACTGAAGCCTCTGCAGAGATTTCAAGGAGTCACGAAGAAATTCAACAAAGATGTTTTGCAGAGAGCAATACTGCCAGAGCGAGGAGCTGTGTGTATCTTGTTCCTCCTGAAAGAACTCCAGCAGGGCTTTTGTCCTCTGGGGAGCCCGCAGTAAAAGCTTCCGGAGAGCTGAAACAACATCCAAACTGAATCTGTGAGAACAGCCATCTCTTGTTTTCCTGTCTGTGACGTGTTTGTTCTGGGTGCACTCAAATGCTTCAAACAGTTCCTGTTAGGAAAATAATAAAAGAGTAAGCCTTTCAGACTCCGTTAAAAATATGAAATAAATTAATAAAAAAAAAAAAAAGGAGAAACTCCAAAGCAAGAAGATAAATCAACTTGGAATCATCGTATTACCTAGGAAACCATTAATAATGGTCCACCTTGTCCAATATCCTTCCTAGAAGAGTGGATATGCCTAAATAAGTAACAAAAGATAAAGAATCCTGTAATACACAACTACACGATATGGGCCATGCGCTCATAAGCAAGTTACCTTAGCTCACAGGCAGCTCCTATGGGATGGCTGAAGCACTACTGTATTCTACCTCTTAGCAGTATATTGATGTGACTGTATCTTCGTAAGTCAGTAAGAGCATGATGATTAGTATTCAGCCTTTTTTTTTTTAATCCTACTTTTCCATATTCATACCATCTATCTACCAACTGCATCACCTTCATCAACATTAATTTTTCAAACTTGGTTAAAACTGTCCAACAGATTCAGAAGCCATCTCACAGGCTTCTTTCTTAAGCAACAGTAATTTTTCTTGGTAACAGAAGCAAACGTACAATTCCAGAACGAGGAAGGGGAAAGCAAAGAAAAAATTCACAAGTAGCTCTCTCAATACGGGGTGGGAAGGTGTGGGACAACGCAGTTGAATAGCAATTAAGCAACACTTGTGGCATTTCTGGAACTATGTGAGTGCTGTCCTTGGCTGGAAGAGACAACTCCGGGAGCATGGAGAGGAGAGGTGGTTAGTGTGTGCAAAAATTAGAATATTAGCAGTAGAAGACAAGTCCACAACACCCATTCCTTTACGTGCTGGATCAAAACATAACTCTACCTACTAACACGCCTCTGACATTAATTGTGACAAAGATATGAGGTTGCTGAATCTCCTGTTTCTGTTCCAGACAATGGTGGAATCTTTCATGACCTTGGAGCTTAGACGCAATGTACACAGACTTCATCAGTCATTAACAGACTTCAAGCAGATTTATTTTAATCAACAGTCAAGTTTACCTTGCTTGCTTTCATCCTGTAATTGCTAATTCTGGATTCTTAGAAAAATACTGAACACCTTTTCCTTATTCATATTTAAAAGCTGCAAATATGTCTCTGAATATAAGTTTTCATTTTCCTTTTAAAAAAGGCAAACAAAAAAAAATTATTTGAAGAGTTAGAACCTATAAGACTAGAAGCCACAACTGAGGACATTCCACACAACATACCAGGTCTAGCCCTGTTACAGTCAACACCAACACCAAATTAGGACAGTTTTACACTTAGTAATTCTGCTGATTTCCTGCTCTATGCTTGCTTTTGATATTAACCCATCTTTGCATATTTCCATGTATTTCTCAAATAAGTCAGTCTGCATGTATTAGTTAATAATGGAAAAATGGGTCCTGAACCTCAGAGCAAACATCATACCAATTACCAAATAACATCAGTAGTAACAGTATAGCACCCAAAAACTTCTAGGAAGGGGCAAAGGGGTGTGGAGGAGATTAAAATTAAGATTTTAGGAAGAAGAAAAAGAAAATACACATACAATTAAAATGTGCTTGCTAATTATGGTTTATCTTGGCTCACAGTGGGTTTTAGCTAAAGGTGTCTATAAGACTGTGGCAAGTAGCTGCAGTCAGGACTGAAGTGTGTTAGAAAGACCACACAGAAAAGTTAGTTCCTTGCCTGCCTACAGCCGCCTCTCTAGCCAGAGAAATCATTTGTAGGCACATCGGATTAACTTCGGAAAGGGATCTGAACTAGTCTCTTTCAGATGCCTAGAAGATTAATAACATTAGCATCTTCTGCAGTCAAGTTAGCAAGAAACATGAACTTGATCCCAAAACCTGAAAAAGTTGGACGTTCTACATAACTAAGAAGAAGAAGAAGGGCATATTAAGTAGCTCACCTTTAGGACTTCCTCAGAGACATCTTTCTGTAGTTCTTCCAAGAACAATAAAAATTCAGTTTCTCTCTGAAGAACAACTGGAACCGTCTTCTAAAATAATTTGTAAGAGAGTGGGAAAGATGTTAGACAATTAAACTTTTATTTATTTACATTACCATATAAACCTAATCTTAGCTATTTCATTAACATTTTGAGGCAGACTAAAATATCTCTCTGAGGACACCCAATTCTCAATTAACGGCTATTCCAATATTACGTTCTGCTCCCATACCAGTGGATTCCATTTAACTATACGTTTGGAAACAGACAAGTGTCTCTTTGTTAGGAATTACAATCCCATCAATTCGAGACATCTTTCCTCATAAGGTAAAGAAAAAATGCAAGTCTAAGTAGTGACAAGGACTAAGGAATTTTTTTAAAAAATATGTATGATCACACATCCCAGTGTACCAATTAGGAAAAAAAAAAGAAAGGAGGAAAAAAATACTAGTTTCTCCTTTACTCATGAAATACTGCACCTGTCAGAAAACAGCAAGCACATCCATCTAAAGCTTATAAGGATTTGTCGGATGCCTGAGCTACTTCATCTTTAACGTAAGAAAGGTGCCACTCAAACGCAGAAGTCGATATACTCATGCTTTCCATTTACAGAAATGTTGAGTCTTAAAAAGCCAACTTCCTTTATCGAAACGAAACAAAAAAAAATCCCAATTTTTCTCTCCAGCGTAGAGAAGATTAACAGTTGTTTCTTGACAAGTTTGTTAAAAGCAAAAGCAATGCATCTTTACAGCTACCTTAAGAATTTAATACCATGTAACATGGGAGAAAGCATGTAACTTAAATAAGCAACTAGATAGGCATTTTGCACTTGGAAGTCACTAGAAGTCAGAGCTAGAAGTCACAGTTGGAAGTCAGCTAGATGTTTCTGTACCTGATTCCTGGAAAGCCATTTTTCCAGCACAAGAAGCCAAAGCCATGCAGTTCTCCATGGGCTAGAACTCTGTCCCCATCTACAAAAGCAATACACACATACACTGGATTATACAAGGTCGTTCCCATCTCTGAGATCCAGGAAATCACTGTCAGTTTGATTTTTATATTTTTTTCTGTAAGCTAAAACCAAAGATGAGTAAACAGCTGAAGACAAGTCAGACATAAAGAGAATACAGAGAACCTAGAATATTGGTACTTTTTACACATTAACTCAATTATTTCTGCTGTGCAAATAACTGCTTTTAGATCTGCCAAATACCAACACTACTAGTTCTTTGCTTCAAAACAATTAAATTTATTTCTGGTCTAAAGTTCAGTCTCTTTGAGCACTTCAGCAGATTTCTTTGAAATCTGACCACTTGCCAAACACTGCTATTTCCTGTTCTGTCTATTTCTACCGAAAAAAAAAAGAAACTGAGTTTTCGGTCACAAGTGCAGCTTCATGTCCAAACTAAAAGCGAAGTAATGTACTAATTAAACAAAGAATACTTCTAATTTCCACTGGCTTTTCCTGTGTCCAGTACTTACACACACATACACAGTTAGGGAAGATATTTGGTATTGTCAAAGGGACTAGGAAAAAGGGACTAGGAAAAGCAAAAAGCACAAGATAGTTAATAGGCCTTTAAAAACATCAGCACTGCTAACTAAAGCATTTAGATGTGATAGCCAACTATCAAAGATTAAAAGATCAAAAATGCTTATGTCTTATATGGCCATTACAATATTCATCTAATAATGTGCACACTTTCCTCCAGACTCCTTTAACTGTTGTCAGTGTAAAATGTTTTTTAGAACCTTTACCAAAGTGTTACACAAATTTCAACGTGAAGGACTATGATTATCTGCTTGGAGAGGGGGAATACCAGTGTTCCCTAAAGTGCTAGAAAGCCACCCTTCATACGCACCTACATGAAAAGCAGAGATCAAAACTAACTAGTACTGATCAATACCAATGCCATTTCAAAATCCAGTGCATGAGAAATAAGAAATCAATAGCATAATTTGAATTTTTTAGAGTTTAAATTTTTAGAAATCAGAAGGTCTTTCAAAAGCTGGAAACAAGAGAATATTTTAAATAACTACAGTGCTGATCTTGGTGGTTCCATTTCTAAATTAACTGATGCTCAGCATCAAAGGAATGTAGTTTCAGATGTTTCTTCTCCTTCTTATCCTTCAGTAAAATCCAATAAAATCAGTTCTGAAATGCTTCCAAATAGTTTTAAGCTTGTATCAACCATGTCAACTGCATAAATGAACACTGCTTGTTATCCCAATGAGCTGGGCAGCCTGCTAAGTGCTTAGGCAGCAATGTCAGTGTTCAGATAATAGCACATCTAAACACATCTAAAACACCTCAGCACTGAAGCAACTGCTATTTCCCAGATTCTACTTGTCTCCTACAGTCAGCACTAAACTAACCGCTCCTTCTTGTTTCACACTCAAGCCTACTGAACCAAAACAGTACCTTACTTACCTCACCCCCACGGGACATGCTACCAGAGCCTGAAGAATTGCTTCCACCTTGTCAGGGCCATCCCCGTGCCACTGGCTCAGCTGGGGTACACAGGCCTGCGCAAGCTCCCAGTCCCCGTGCCGCACGCACTCGCAGAAAAACCCAAAGAGCCGCTCCAGAGAGGCCGCTTCTTCATCTCCGAAAGAATGCATCTTCCCAGGACGAGCAGGTGACCTGGGGCAGGGTGACACACGCGAAGCAAATACCATAAGGGCGCGCTGGGGCACCAACCCCACGTTTCTTCTTCAGACAGAGAGCGCACCCTGGGCATGGACAGGCGAAGAGCTAAGGCCAGGCTTCAGGGGGTTCATCCCACAGCGGCAGGGGGGTAAGGCGCCAACAAGCACCGCGGGCTGACAGACAAGGCGGCTGCCGCCGGGCCACGAATGACTACCCCGGAGGACCCCAGCCCGGTGGCCCGAGGGATGCTCCGGCCGCTCCCCGCCGCCCCGCGGCACCCGCCCGCGGCCAGCGCCCTCCTCCGCAAGGTCCGGCCCGTCTCGGCGGCCCCCGGGGCCCGTCCTGCCGCGGCTCGCATTACCTGACGGGGCAGGTATAAAGCCACCCCCGCGGAGCTGGGCTCTACTGCACAGCCCCGGCTACACCAACCCTCGCCGCCGCCATCTTGGGCGCCGCCTCAGCTGACCGCGCCGCCGGGTGGGCACGCGGGTAGGCGCCCGCCCATTGGTCGAGCTGGGGCAGAATGTAAATAAACCGCCATGTTTGTTTGGGGCGCCTGACACCTCAGGAGCCCGGGCAGCGCAAGCCCCGCCCTCCCCTCCCACCACTCCCGCCCCCGCCGGCCGGCGCGCCCCGTGCCCGCCTCTCACCGCGTGACAGCCCCGCCCCGCGCTCCGGCCTCTCGTGGTTCTGATTGGCTGCCACGCGGCTGTAGGAGGTGCGGGGGGGGCCGCTCTGTGTTCGTCCTCGGAGCGGAGGCGGTGTATACATATAGAATATACGGACGTATAGAGAGAGGGGTGTACATATAGGGGTGTGCACGTACGTCTGTGTGTATTTACCCCTTGTATATGTCTGTAGCCCTATACCTCACTACGTACGTATACGTATATATCATAGAATCGTAAAACCATAGAACGGTTCGGGTTGGAAGGGACCTTAAAGATCATCTGGTCCCACCCCCCCTGCCCTGGGCAGGGACACCTCCCACCAGACCAGGCTGCTCAAAGCCCCATCCAGCCTGGCCTTGAACACTTCCAGGGATGGGACATTCACAACTTCCCTGGGCAACCTGTGCCAGCGTCTCACCACCCTCACAGGAAAGAATTTCTTCCTAACATCTAAGCTAAATCAAACCTTTTTCAGTTTGAAGCCATTGCCCGCATATGCCTCTCCACCCTCTGATAAAGAGTCCCTCCCCATCTCTCCTACAGCCCCCCTTTAGGTACTGGAAGGCTGCTATAAGGTCTTCCCAGAGCCTCCTTTTTTCCAGGCTGAACAACCCCAGCTCTCTCAGCCTGTCCTCACAGCAGAGGTGCTCCAGCCCTTGGATCATCTTCATGGCCCTCTGCTGGACCAGCTCCAACAGGTCCATGTCCTTCTTGTGCTGAGGACTCCAAACCTCGACATAGTACTCCAGGTGGGGTCTCACCAGAGCAGAGGGGCAGAATCACGTCCCTCAATCTGCTGTCCTTGCTCCTTTTGATGCAGCCCAGGATGTAGTTGGCCTTCTTGAGTTTTATATATATTGACCCCTTTGAGAGAGGGCAGAAATGGTATAAAAACAAATAAAAGGCATGTTATTTATATGTATTACATATGCAAATACAGTATGTTATGCATGCACACAGACATGATTTTAAGTTCTTATATAAAAATGTATAGGTAGAGCTGCAGCTACAGACATCAGCTTGCCTGGCACTCCTGTGCTGGGTGGCAGGGCCCTGCCCACCCTTATGGTCTCCCCTGCCCACCCTTGTTGTTCCCCTGCCCACCCTTGTGGTCCCCCTGCCCTCTCACCGGCCCTGGCCACCTTGTTTGTGAGGTTCCCTTGGTGGGATGAGGCGCAGAGAGCCATGACTCAGCTGCTCAGCTGGGTGGTGTCCAGCCAGTGTTGGGCAAAGATAAGCAACACCCACCCCCCCTCCAACATCCTCCCTTTATTCCAGGGTTTTTGTTTGGTTTTTTTGTCCTGACACACAAAACAAAAACTCCTCCAGGGACTGCTGCGGCGGAGGCGAGTGTGAGAGGCAGAGCAGTGATGACAGAGGAGAGGTGTCCCAAAGTAAGTGACTGAGTGAGTCCCCAGGGCTCCGGAATGGAAAATATGGGAAGGGGGCTATGTACGTGTGCACGTGCTGGGACCCACCAATAAACCCCGTAAGATGCTGCTGCAGGAGTTTGAAGCATTACCTCCTGTGGCATCCCCAGTATTTTTCACCTGTACTGTCAATTCCATGTCGGCACAGAAATGGCGTGTGGGTAGTCATACCTTTGAACTTACTTCAGCCATGCTGGATGAGCTGTACATGTTGAAACCATGTGGTGGTCGTCGTTTGATCTATTAAGTTGTGATTCCGTGTGCCTTTAGTCATGGTGCTTACTATGGTGCAGCTCTGCACAGTTGCTCAATGTGCACTTTCAATTTGGGGTATTATTTTGTATCTTCTCTCTTGTGTAGGTAGGCAAGGAAGGAACTTTAGTGCGATACAGGACCTGTATAAGGATGAAGTTCATTTAGCCTGGGATCTTCTATACTGATTACCCAGTCTCTAACTGCTTTATTCAATTTAAAGTATCTCCTTACTAGAAGAGCTACTCCCTTACATAAAACATCTCAGGTGGTTGGTGCTTTTCTTTTGTTATAAAGTCACCTGCTCACTTTGGCAAGGGGAAGTGTACATTACTAACAATCAGCAGTAGTGCTGTCATTTTTGAAGGTACTTTTTAATTAATTTCTTCCAGTATGGGCCTTGTTAGGAATTAGAGGTTTATTAGTATATCTGTGAAGCTGTAAAGGTGGCTGGATGTAAATGTCAAGGTGGGAAAACAAATTGTTTAAGGTCATCTTAGCAGAAGATGTAACTAGTACATTGAAGTTAGGAATGGAGTATATGCAAAATAGTTATCATCTTGAATTTGTATTTCTGTTAAGCAAACTGGGGTTCAATAATTTAAAAATCTAACATTGGTTATATTTTCCAAAATGTAAAAGTACATATGAAATACCCATAGCAATTTACACCTGAATTGAAGCCCATTTGCTGTGAACAGAAGTCTGTGGGTTTCCATGCTGATGTAGTGCTTCTCATAGTCAAAATACATATATTGTGCAGATCTTCTAGCAAAAAATGTCTGAATTTTTACCTTGGGACACAGGGACGATAAAGCGCTTTTTATCTAAAACCAGGGTCTGCCATGCATCGCCTTGGAATATTATCAGCGTTATGCAAATTGCTAATAACGCTTAGTGTTTTATAGCACCGTCTGTCTGAGTGACTCTGCATGGGGAGTGATTACATGTTATAGTGTAATACTCTGGCTTTTACATTTTGAAGCCATTTCTGAAGCTGAAGTCTCAAAACGTTCCTATCACTTGTTTCCAAGTGATGATATTTTTTCATGTCAGCCACTGCCTGTATTAGTCTCTCCACTGATCATCGAAGCTGTTAGAGAATTACATGGAGTAAGCAGATGTAGCTCTGACATTTGAGCGGAGCTTGCAACTGCAGGTCTCAGTGTAGCGGGACAAAGGTAGATCCACCAGGGAGCCATCTTCTGGCTTTGAAAAAGTGGTGTGGAGAGATGTGGTCTGGCTCAGCTGCCAGGACATGGTTGCATTTCTGCCAAAACACGGCGGCAGTGCAGTCACACATGTCGGTCAGGTAGAGCACCATCAGCAGCCATACATCTCATGGACAGCAGTCTCGGTCAGAAACCACCCACCGGAGCCGGCAGCCCTGTAGGGAGCCGGCAGTCCTATCAGGCAGCCGATGCCTCCTTCCCAGCTATGGTGGCCCTCTCACTCACCTCAGATACCAGAACTCATAGAATTTATACCAAAAGCGCAAGAAGTATTTTGGGCCGCAAATATTTTTAAGTTCTTCTGTGCACGTAAAAATAAAATCAAGCTGTATGAGGTGACCAAAGCAGCTGCTGAAGACGGTTTACCCTCGGCATGACCTAGCACAGCCCGTTTTCACTGTTCTCTGCAGGTGGAGCAGTATGTTGGTGAAATTAAAGGTGGCCTGAGACCAGCCATGAAACTCACAGTCATAGGGGTGGTACACTCCAACCCCAAGAGGTAGGTGAAGGGGCTGGTGGGGGCTTCACCCCTGCCATACGTACTGCTACCTCTCTTCTCAATTCAAATGATTTCTTGAGGGTCTGTGCTCTTTGGGAGGAAGTACGTCACATAGATTCATAATTTATAGCTCTGTCTGTTTAGCTTTCCTGCTCTTAGATTGAGATTAAAAGGGTGAGAAATAATTAGCTGTTTGGATCCTCTGGTTGCCGTGCCAGTGTTTTTTACTCCTTGCCCTTATCTAATGCAAACCAGAGGGGGCACACAAAGGGCATTTCTCCTCCAGGAAGAGGTGTAATTTTGAAGCCACATCTTGGTTGTCTGCTGGGGGCTTGAATCAACACCACTTGAAAACCAGTGGTTTCAGCACAGGAGGTGCAGGTTCATTGCTGTGTTTAGTCTGCATGACAGCAAATGTGCTGTCATTACACCATTTTTGCATATAAAGTGATCAATTCCAGTGCAATCAATACTGGTGAAGAGTTTTCCATAACCTCCTTTAGGATACAAATTGGAATTGGCTCACCCACAAATGTGTTTGATTCCAGTTATAGGAGGGGGAAAGTAACATCAAAAGTCACTAGAAAGCAGAGGAGTAACAAAGACAGTCTGTTCTCATCCCTTTATGCAGGTTTTAAGCCTGTGCAGAGTCCCTGTAGGAATCCTGTGTTTCAGTTTGACAAGAAATCAGTAGCTGTCTCTAGTGCTTATGGGCATCTGATGTGCTCACCACGTCCTTTTTTACATGTCTGGAAGTCCCAGTCATTTAATTGTTTTTTCAGCTTTTCAGTGACTCTGCTCTGTGACCCAGTGGATGCAAGCAAAGATGTTGGGCTGTTATTTACCGTTAACTTTAGTGACAAATCCATCACCCGAAATGCACGAATTGGTGGCAAATGGGGAAGAGAAGAGAAGACTATTCCCTACTTCCCATTTACAGCAGGCGACACATTTAAGGTATTTTGGGGGGTACTATGATTAGGGTGGAGAAAAGGTGGGGAAAAAGGCTGAAGGCCATTTATATGACCATAAATAGCTAACTATGGAAATTGAGGTTAACTAGTCTAGTATGGCACAGAGAGCAACAGTTCAAGCCCTAATGGGAGAGATCCTTTCCTTTCTCTAGTCTTAGTGGCAGAACTCACTGTAAAGAGCTTTACAGTATCAATCTCCACAGAGGGTAGGTTATTTATTAGGGGCATTTCAGAAGAATGGGTAGACTTTGTGCTTCACTGTCCTCATCACATGGGGTTCTAAACCCTGCTGGTGAAATCAGCTCTGCTGCTTGTCTCTAATACCATCTCCTGTCTTTTTCCATTGCAGATGGAGCTCTTATGTGAACACCAGCAAATACGAGTCTTGCTTGATGGGAGGCAGCTCTGTGACTTCACTCACCGCATTCAGCCCCTGAACTTGGTGAAAGCTTTGCAGATCACAGGCGACATCAAGCTTACCAAAGTGGCTTGAAAAAAAGGAGACCACAATATCACCAGAGGACAGAGGCAAATGTACTTTCTCCCACCTGAGAAATGCTTTATCTTTTTCCCCTTTCTGATTCTGGAGAGAGGGAACTGTATCTTTCTCATTTGTTGATGTGCTTGAAACAAACCCTTTTTTTCTGTCATACACACTCAGCAATTGCAGAGGCGTGGCTGGTCCAGATAAATCAGAGGGCCTTTGCTGAGACACTCTCTTGGCCTCCCAAACTGCAAGATTTATGATGCTATGCAGTATCTCACATCCTCATGGTCCCCTAACCCCCCAGGCATGCCAGCGGGCAGAGCTAAGTCCTCTGCAGTGGGGTGGCTGTTACCTTTGTGACTAGAACTGGACAGTATGCAGGTGGTGGGACTCGGAAGAGAGAAGCAGAAGATTTCCTTATAAGTGAATAAGGGAGTCTGGTGGGCCCCAGCAAGGCTTAGGTTATCAGGAGGGAATTGCTTTTCCTGGAAGCTCTGCTCAGTCAGCACAAAGCCATTTGTGCTTCCCAGTACAGAGCAATAAATGCCTTACCTCCGTCCCTGTCTCTTGCAGGTAGCGTTCTCGTGAACTGAAAGGTTACAGCAGCTGTGGATTTCACAGTCGTCTCTGGACCAGCCCTAGGAAATGGTATCTGTAGCTGAAACTGCATTGCCCATTCTTGTATCTAATTAAAGCTGCATTTTTGCTGGCAAACTTCTTTACCAGCTCTGTTAAGTATTTGAATGCACGTGAATGTTGTGCTGTTACTTCATTGCTGTAGATTTAGAAAAAAAGTCCAAAATACATGGCTGTTCTAATACATATATAAGCTTATATCATAGCTCCTGCCTTTGACTCTGTTATGGTAGATTGGTAATAACACAGGATGAAGGGGAAAGCCTCTAGATGAAGAGAATTGTTTTTCAGTACATAACTCAGCAAAAAGTCTGCAAAGAGGTGGTTCTGTGGATAGAGGTCTGTTAAATTCCTCTGTGATTTCAAGGAAGATATACAGCATGCTGTCTTCAGAGGGCTTTTGGAGGCTCTGCAGAGTCTGGCTGTCAGATACAGGTGCTCCGATAACATGAGGAATTCTATAAAAATAGTGTATCAGCAGGCTGGTGGGGTGTTTTAATCATCTCATAAATTCCATTCTACCTCCTGGTGTTGTGGAGAATGTCTCAGTTTCAATATAAATCTAAATTTACAGTGTAATAAACCATTTTCATACACTCAAACTGCCCTCTGAGAAAAATCGTGCCCAAAGATCACAGGAGATTCAAATGCACTGAACTTTTTTTTTATATTTAGTGATATCAAAGTCAAGTGTACTAGACAAATAATGGAAAATGTAATGCCTTAAAATAGAAAAAGTAATAGTCAGAACTGCTACTGGAGTTCTCAGTCCCAATGGTGCTCCACAGAAATGGACTTACAGTGATCAGCAGGAGGAAAAGTGTTGCTTTTATGTCTGAGTGATTTCTTCTAATACATTCAGGACCAGTGATTGTCTGGAATAACTGCCACTGGTCTGATTTGATACTCAGGATCCTGTACTGCTATGGGCCATTACCAGCAGCACAAGAATAATCCATATACCGGGAAGGCGGATCCTTTGGTCTTTTCCAGGCTAACAGAAAACCAAATGGTAGAGCAGATGGATGGACAGACAGACCCCTGGTTTGTTTCCCAATAGTGATTATCGAGGCAGCTGGATTGTGGCTTAGCACAAGACTCTTGTGGTATACCAAGAAAGGCAGCCTCAGACACCAGGACCTTTCATGACTGTGATTCAGTCAGTCTTAACTAATTAAGTTTATCAGCCCCTTTATAAAGGGGAAAGGAGCAAGACATTTCTGCTTTAGGATAAAGCACAACCTAGATCTGTCAGATATAGACTGAATACTTGTACAAAAGAATTATTTTCTTCCATCTTGGAATATTTTATCTCATTTTTTCCTTTTAAAGTCCTTTTGTCTGTATCCACCTGTTGTCTTTTGTCTCTTGGTTAGATGGTAAGTTCTTTGTGGGGAATTATTCTGAATCTACCTGACTCCTAGGCACCAAGGATGCTGGTCTGCCAGGAATTACTAGGTGGTATGGCGATACAAATAACAAAAATGGACTATCTAAGGGGAAAAAAAAACACTCCCAGACAATAAGAGCAGGAAACTTGTTCTCATGGAGTTGACCTTACTCATGTCAATGGTTTGATTGCCTCAATCCACTGTGTTCGCTCTGCCTTGGAGCTGGCCTGGATATAATAATGAATGTCATTCTTGGTGATGATTTTGAAGAGGTTGCCTTGCACATTGCCCTTCACTCCTACAGAGAAAAAAAAATAAATCACAGATCAGGAAGCTGCACAGAGAAATGCTCTGTGGCAGACACGAAGCTTCATAGGGAAGAATTTTAATTTAGTGAATTAGGGTCTCAGATCTTTCCATTTCATTATGGATAAGACATCTAAAGAACTTGTGTCTTTGATTCCCCTTCTGCAAAATACAGTACAGACACCCCTGTTCACACAGATTGTTTGAAATACTGTGCTTCATGTATGAAATAGCTGATGTTCAGATGAAGACTTTTACTTGAGTTACACAATGGAGGGATAAACTCCCTACCAGTTTGTGCAGTAGATTAGATTTACTCCTGCCATCTTTGAGTTCCTCGTATCAAGGAGCTCTGCTGTTCATCATGGCCTCCCACCCTGGTCTGCATCTTTTTCAAACCCTCTCTTTTGTCTTTAGAAAGATGCTCCCTATTCAAGATCCACACATTGTGCTTACAGTCAGAAAATAAATTGCTTTAACAGCAGAAACACTTATCTGTGAGGCTGAGGTTCTAGACAATTGCCTAAGCTAAGCATTTTCACTTGCAGAGCCGTTTTTTGTATTGTTGTCTTTATGCCTCCTGTACATTTGGGTTCTAGCAGATCAAAAAGGAAAAGGCAATAGCATAATCAGAAAGGACACACAGCAAAGGGGATGCCTTAAGATGTAAACAACATGCAGAAGTAAGGTGTTTCCTCTTTGCCTGTTAACTCTGAAATATTAATCAGTGTCTTAGGACTGTCTCAGAGGTCATTTGACTGAGAAAAGACCATAAAAAGGGAAACACCCAAGATACGTGGAAATAATGCTTAAAAAAGATCCCCTCTGGTATGGACAACCCAGCAGTATGGGGATTTTTTATGATATGCCTCTTCCATTGCTTGCACAGGGAGAGGAAAGAGCAGCACACTTGTGCATACAGCCAGCCATACACACAAACCCACACCCAAAGACTGTATTGCTATGGCATATATACGTATGTATGAAAGTTTAGAGGCTCGTGCTTACCTGCTGGGACTCCATTGTCCTCCAGAGCTGAGACAAGACAGCCACGAAGAGAAAATCCACCTACTGGTCTGTTTTCTTCCTGCAAAGAAAAAGGAAATGAGGCTTATCAGGAAAATATCATTATTGGAATAATTTCCCAGAGCACATCAATTATTTTTATGAAGGTAGAGTTGTAAGGCCAGTCTTTCCAGATGTAAAACATCCACACCACAAGAGAAGTCAAATTGGACATATAATTAAATGCATTACTGTGTTATTTCAGTGACGGATGCTTCTCTGAGGTAGCTGGGAATGGTGGAGATCAATTAAAAGCACAAGGGTCAGCCAACAATTGTATTTCAAACTTATTTATAGTCTTATCAATAACAACCCATATTAAAAAAAAAGATATTTCTGCAAGTTTTTAGCTTGCTGTGTGGGAAAGAATTGACTGCTTTCACTAGTTGGCTGAGTCTCTTGTCTGATCTCCAGATTCTGCAGTTTGGGTTCATAGCATTACAGGGGCTAATTTCAGTGCAGAAAAACCCCACAAAGAAACAGGCAACAAAAAATGGATGAGCTCTATAAGCTCTTTTCACTGTCACATTGTTTGTGTTTTCTTTAAAAGTCACATAAAGCATTTCTATACATGTTCTTTTAGCAGCCTGTTGGGCTTTGTGGTACCCTATGCATCTGGGGCTGATGGATCCACATGCCCTCTGTGTTGCTCTATTCTACTATTCCCTGAGCAAGTTTAAATAGCAGAAATTCCTATAAATACTTCAGCATCGAGGAGACCCTATTCAATGTTGGAATAAGAATGTAAAAAATCTCAATAGCAGCATGACCCTCAAGTGGTGGGATGTCAGCCCAGAATGATCACAGCCCAGGATGAATCCCGGCAGGAGCACGGTCCCAGACTGTGTGGGTACAGCAAAAGACTGATCCCAAGAAGACTGCTGCCCCTTGGCTAAGGAAAAGGAATCTCAGTGGGGAAAAGACAGAGGGGAAGATGCAGGGATAGAAAATCCTACAAGGACAACCTCCCAGGGCAAGGCCAGAGACGTCTCATTCCCCAGGAAATGGACAGAGAAACATGGAAGGAGATTTGGGTGAGAGAAACATTTACAGCATAATTGTATTTCCATTGTAATGTTTAGGTCTGTGAGAGGTTTTCTGGGGGCAGTAATTCCCCACTCACATACCTTAGTGGGGTCATAGTAGTGCAAAAAAGCAGGATCAGCTCTCAAGACAAATTTCCTCACCTTCCAGTTTTTCCTCTTGTGCCCCTGCAAAACAGAATAATTAAAGTTACCACCAGTAAATACTTTCCGCGATGGCCATTTTCCTGCAGGCTGTAGGGGGGACCTAAATAGGTACTGAAAAAAAAGAGGTTTTGGAGCTAACAGAGGAAAAAAATTTCTGATGTTTTAGTAACTCCCAGGATTGTCTGCTTAACACGATTCTATGATTCACACATGGATAATTCTTTACTCTCTCCCTTCCCTGTGCTGAAAACCAAGAAAGCGGAGTGACAGGACCAAGTGATTATATACCTGATTCCTGCTCTTAATTTCAGATTAAATACGTGTCTTGGATTAAAACCCCATGCTGTGTGTGCTCTGAAGAGGTTACGTCAGGTCCTTTTGCAGCTCTTACCCTTTCCCCTCAGCCCTCTCAGCTGCTGACGGTGCAGGGCAGCACTGCACACCTGGTACAGGTCCCGAGAGCATCCCCCAGCTCCTGGAGGTTTGGTGCTGGGGCTGCTGGGGGCTGCCCCTTACTGCTGCTGACCATGGGCAGAGGCTCCTGGGCAGGTCTGACCTCCTGCGGTGACGGGAGTGCTGCCCTGTCAGCCCCGTGGGGATCGCCCAGCGGCTCCTGGCACCCGGCTCCCCACCAGCTCTGCAGGTGGCTGTCTTATGTGTGATTGCTCCTCATCTTGTTGGTAGCAAGGGTGGGAAACTAAATCTTGCAGCCTAAGGGTGGGATCCTGTAAACAGCTACTGCTGGCAGGTAATTATGCCCAAAGACAACAGGTCTCACCACCACTAGAGCATCCATGTGTACCTGAGTGACCGTCCACACGTTAATGTACACGTCATGCAAATGTCAATCTACTCTACAGAAATTTGTCTGTGGCCAGCAGAACATTGTAGCTGCTCACACGACCCGGATGAGACTGGTTAGACCAGAGGAACAGTGGATCTGCTTGGAAGTGAATATAACGCTTCTGCTGGGATTTGGAGTTTCTGTGAGACTATTGCTTTCAATACTATTTTATACCTCCCAGTTTACACTCAATATAGACAGAATATCCACTGAATCCTGCCTGAGCAGCAGGTTCCATAGCTTACCTCTTTATAACTAGATATTCTTCACCACGTGATCTCCGATAGTAATGCTGACAGGCAAGTTATCTCTGCTGGCCACAACTCCCCAGCCGTGCTTGTATAAATCACATTTATTTTCTAGGAAGTCCTAAGAGCCACCATTTTTCTTGTTTCCCAGAGAAGGCTCAAAAATTGTACTTACCTGCTTCACTAAGAATCCTTGCTTCACAATTGTGCCACTTAATTCAGCGATGTTAAATTGTAGCTCTTCCTTGGAACTGACATTTTTATTGCTATTCTCAGCCTGCAAATAGGGAAAAGATTGTTCTGCTTTTCTTTTTAATTTAGAAATATTTTTAAAGTACATTGTATTTCCCTTGAGCTGCTTTTAGCTCATATTTCCTGAGTAAATTCTAGTCTGTAGCCATGCTGCTAAGCTTTGTAGGTCTGAGATTTTCAAGCAACAAATTACAGCTGTAAAACCTACACACGTACCACAGCCTTGAGTGTAAACATAACTACAGCCTCCATTAAATGCAGACACAGCACTGCACTTGAGGGACACAGCCCTTTTAGTGCCTAATTATGTAATTTGTAGATCCCTCCATATCCATGCAGCAATTTGTCTGGCAAAAGTGCAAGGGTTAGCACTATTAAAAGCCTAGAGCTGCTCCTTCTGTATTTACTTTCATAGCCTGCACATTTTGCTTTTGGTTGCACGCTGTGCGTGCCCCCTTTCTTTACCACCGCCCCAGATCACACGCGTGACGAGGAGCAGAGGAGGCACCTCTGTTGGCAGCTACCTCACTTACAAACATGTACAGTGCGGTGGAGTCGTCAAGGAACTGCTCGGAGAGGTCGCTGTAGCGCATGGCCTCAGTGCTGCGGGCTCCCACGGGCTTGATGAAGTTCTCCTCCATCAGCATGGATGCCAAGGTGACAGCCTCGAATCGTGACACAGCAAAGCTATGGGAGATGAGCCAGTCCACCAGGGCAGAACCTGCAGGGAGAAAGGCAGCTCTCATACCAAGGCAATGTGCTTTTCTAAGGGGCAACAGATGGTCTCCTGCCACACAGGCCTTCATTTGATGAAATATTTTGGCACCATCACAAACACTGTCAATGAAGTGCAAGGTTGACCAAAAGCGTGGAGTTCTATGTGTGCTTCCATGTATCCAAAGAGCAAGAGAAAGGCGTCAGAGAACTTGGCTGCACCAGTAGTTTCCACTGGGCCACAACTGATTCCACCATGAAGGCAGTACCGTAGCTCCCTTGTCACTGCAGTTCGGCATGTCAGACGCGAGGAAGCTCTTTGCCCGCAGCAGGTGTACCTGTAAAGGTCTCTTTGTATCTGTTGCCTTGCTCCAAGTTGCGGGTCAGCTTAATTCCAGTACTGTTGTCATACATTTTCTCCACTATGTGGCTGTAAAAGAGAACATGGGACAACATTACTAGAATAGAAAGACAGGCAGAAACTGTCACATACTTCTGTCAGTC
>VXBO01011849.1:22846-43328 GCA_013400135.1 Rhinoptilus africanus | reverse complement strand
CATCCTCCGTCACCATGGCTCCTGTGTCGGTCAACAGTGGGCCCACAGCTTCTCTGGTCTTCCTTTTTCCTCCAATGTACTTGAAGAAGCCCTAATGATTACCAGCATAAAGATGGGAAACAGCCTAGATACTCTCCTATAAGTTTCATCCTAAGTACGGTGTAGGAAAACTTTATTCTCCCAATAGCAGCATTAAACAAGATCCCTAAGTACCTTTCCATTTAGAGCACTTTAAACTAAGCTATAGTGAGCCTCCATTTACCTTCTCAACACAAATCTAATTCACATAATCTTTCTATTTCTTAACCAGTTCTCTGTTTCCTCTTGTTTAATACGATGCACTCTAAAAATATTAGCCTGGATTCTGGCTATCAGCTTTGGAAGCTCATCAACACAGCATGAACAATGTCACTGCTCAGTCTTTCCCTGACATCACATCTTCTGAGGTAATGCTTCTCCCCAGTGAGAACCTCTGCAGCTGACTAGGAAGGTTTTCAAGCCAGCAGTGAGGTGCTTCATGCTTGTGAAGAATCCACATACACTCCCCCCTTTCCACCAAAAAATGTTGGTCAGGAAAAAGAGTATTCCCGTGCCCTGGCAAAAGCTTCTGCAAACCTGGGGCAGAACAGCCAGTTTAGAGGCTCCTGGCCACACGGGAGCGGATCTGTGCAGAGAGGAGCTTCCCTTGACCCTCCCCATCCATCAACTCAGGCGCTTCGCAGACTACAGCAATAGCAGAAGGAGAAACCACATACACTTACTGGAGACTGATATTCTCTAGTAGTTTGAAGGAGTTCTTCATTTTGTGAAGCTCTTGTACCTGTACTGGGTGACCAGCATGAATAGCTCCCGTGATGTCCAAAGCCCAAGAGTCTCGCTCCTCCCTGGAGCAACATTCAAGGAAATAGTCTGTGTTGGTTTTTGTCTTAAGTTTGATGAGTAGCTGTGAAGAAAGAAGCACAAAGCAATAACGTCATTTAGCTATTGTCCTCCGCTTGCATTTTGCTTCTTTTAGCAATGGCCCAAGTAACACAAATAAGTCTGATATGGCATCCCACCTGAGCAGTACAGAGCAATTCTTGGACAGAAGGATGGTGGGCACAACTCTGGGGTTTTTTTGCTTCCCCCCCCGCCCCAAATCTCATGGTTTTCAGTGCCAAGCATGGTTTGCCTGCATAGAGCTTGTGGTACTAAGAGACCGCCCCAGATACTGGATTGCATGGGAGTGTGCTGCTGACTGTGGAGCTTTCCACATCCCCCTCTCTAGTTTCAACAACTACAGACTCTCCCTAGGCTTGCTCTGCCATGAGAAGTACCAAAATAGTCAGCAATTGACACAGTCATTTCCCTTCTGGCCCCACTCAGAGGAAGTCTGCACTGTCGCTACCCGTGGGTGAGCGGAGAAGCGCCAGAGGCACTTTCCCTTCCAGACCCTTCTTGCTGGAAACTTTCCACAGCAGCAAAGTCCCACTGGTGAAGGAAAAGGGCGTCTGTCCTGTCTGCCCAGGAATGTCCTGTGGATACAGCGAGGTTTAAGGCAACTACCAGAGATGATATTTCCCTGTTTCCCATTCTCCTCAGATTTTATTGAACAGTCCCTATCCTCGCTCCACACACTGTTGCGCTGATGCATTTGTATTTATTCTTCCCACTGTGTGTGTGTGGAGTTTGTTTGGGCTTTTTTTTTATTTGGTTGTTTGCTGGTTGGTTTGTTTGTTGTTAGTGGCTGTGACTCAGATTTGGACACAGGGAACAGCAAAGACACAATCAGGGAGTTCATTGCAGGTTACATTGCAAATGGCAGCTTGCTTTTGGCTAGGCTTGATCCTGGAAACACCCCAGCAATACAGTTGCAGTAAGCAAAGAAGTCAGGAGGAGAGGAAAAGACTAGGGAGAAGTTAGAGAGTGTCATTGAGAAGGGATACATTTTTCCAGTCATACCGGTCTGTTTTCATATTCCAGGCATGGACAAGTAATAGTGCAGCCATCCAGAAGGATCCTGCCCTTTGGATGAGGTTCCTTCTTGCCTCCTTCAATTTTGTAATACAGCAGCTTATCCTGAAGCAGAACGAACCATCTCACTTTCCAGTTACGAACAATATGTCCCTAGAGGGAAAGAATCCACATAGCTGACTTNCTTGAACTGAGGGGCCCAGAACTGGACACAATACTCCAGATGTGGCCTCACCAATGCAGAATAGAGGGGGAGGAGAACCTCTCTTGACCGACTCACCACACCCTTTCTAAGTCATCGTAAGTTCTGTTCTCCCCGAAACACACAGTTTTAGTAAGAAAATAGCACAGCTCCATCACTATAAAATCATGGAACAATAGAAAGATGCTTTACTCTTTCTCCAGGAAGGACAACTTCTTTGCTGGCAAGAATTGTTTCTTGCAAAAGCTCACCTGAATTACCTGTGAGAGCTGTCATTTAGGTACATACCTGCTCGCTGACAGCACCAGGTAGGAGCAGGACTAAATCCAAAATGTGTGAGGCCTCTTGGAGACAAACTCCTCCTCTCTGGTGACCCTGGGTGGTGTTTGCTGTGTTTCGTTATTTGCCATTTTGATGTGGCTGTAGGTGCCAAGTGGTTTTGAGAGCGCTTTGCTGGATGACTTGGCTTTTCCTTACATCCCCTCTCACTGCTAATGAGTGATTTATTTCTATCCTATCTACGTCCAGTCTCCTGAGCTAAAACATTCCCTGTGCTACTCTTTCCTGTCAAGGAAATACTCTTTTTAATGGCAAAAGACTGAATGAAGGCTGCTGTTGAGTGACTCCTGGGTTATACCAGAATACAGACAAAACCCCTTCTTCTCCCTCTGTAAACAGCCGCCGGCTGTCTTCAGCCCGGCTGTAGGAGAAGAGGCGGAGGGAGGGCTGGCACTGACAGGCTCAGTCCTGTCTGACGGTGTCAGGTCCAGCTTGGCGGTGCGGGGAGCTGACTTGCATTTCTAGAGGCGATGGAGCATTACAGCCAGCAGCCGAAGCCCTGGGTAGAGGGAGGTCTGACCGGGCATAGCTAGAAGAAAGGAACATGCAAGGTCCAATCGTGGCAGGAATCAAAGCTCATTAATTCTCTGTGAGTAAAGGGGAAAACCAGCAATTTCCAAGAAATGATGGGGTAAAGTCTCTAAAATCCAAGCATATTAAATTTAATGTCTCCTAGTCTATACCAAATACAATTGATCTAACCTGTTTTTTTTCTCTTCTTCCCTTAGCCTTCTTCAGTGCTTTTTTTCACCTGTTGTAAACTCCCTTGGGCATTTTTCCTGAGGGTATGTTCTTTGCTATGGCTCTTTTCGTTCCTTCTTGGAGAATTCCCCTTTTTCAGGAGATGACCTTACCTTTTTTCCTTTATCTTTACCCGACTCCCACATATTTGCTTTACATTTATAATACATTGCAATACATAATTCAGTCACTTATAATGCATTTAGGTCACCTCCTTGCTTCTGCTCTCTTCTTCCTAAGAAATCTCTGCTTCCTTTACCTGAGCCCACCCCTTCCTCATTTTTTCGTCTGGATCCCTTGTTCCCTTCTCCCTCAGTTTCTTTTAGTCATCTCCTTTCTAGTCTCCTTCCTTTCAGACTGTGTGTATCAGTGATATTGTATGGACTGCTGGCAGCTACAGCTCAGTGTGCTGACGATAACCTGTTCCTCTCTCCCAACAGCAGCCCAGGGGGGACAGCAGGAGCTGGGACTGCTCTGCCCTCGCTGCAGGAGGGAGGATGGGGCCGTGCAGCCCTTCTCTGCCCAGAGCACGGCTTCACATGGCCAGCAGCCAGCTGGCCGGCAGCCCTGCCAGGAGAGCTCCTGACCAGGATTACCTTCATGTTCGCACCAGAAGCACTGCCACGTACTGCGGAAAAGCATTTCCCAAGGTGTGGCTTAACTTTGAACAAACTTTTGAATCCCATTTTTGGTGTGCAGTCAAGGACCATATTAGTCACTGAGACATGGTCTTGGTACTAAAAGCAGCTTATGCTCCTTGCTAAGTTGCCCTCTTCTGTCCCAGCTATGACTGACTTGGTCCTATAAGAATTGTTGGAAAGGCTGAAATCTGTGACACAATCTTCCAGCTCTTTTCTCCACATTGTGGCTAAAATTTTCTTACAGTGCAGCTTGAGGGGCGTGGAAGAAAGAAGATATTTTAAACAAATTTCTACGTTTGTATTGCTCTGATCCCCTCCAGAAAGGATAGTCTGTTCCCCATCCTCTCCTATGAAATGGGAAACCCTGCTCAGCTAGGTATTGCTAAAGAAGGCACAATCAATAGTAAGTAACTGCCAAAACATCTTCCCTCTCTCCATCCTCCCATGGCCACTTCCACTGGTGCCATGTAGCCGTTTGCCAGGTACTTTTTTATGCAGAGGTGTGCCCTGGGTGCAGACGTACCGGCTTTCTGATAACTAACTGAGTAATCCCGGCAGCTAGTTCACTTTCCTCTGGGTAAACACCAACACAGGGAAACTCGAGGGAAGGTAGCGAACACCTGCAGTTCATGCAGCTCCCCTGGCACACATCTGCACAGGCCTGGAGGAGCCCCTCTCCCAGGAGCAGGCAGCAGCCCCTCAAACCCAGTGCCCAAAGGGCTGCCTTGCCACGAGCCCTGGCTCGCTCCAGTCCCCACTCAGGGGCTGCTCCCACGGTTGAGCAGAACCACGGGAAGGGGAACCACAGCACTCACCCGTTTGACGAGGAAGCCTTCCTTCAGCACTCCAGCTGCTTCCTGCATCATGGCCAGCAGGGAAGACAGCCGAGCCCCCGCCGAGAAGTGCCCAAGCCCTGGCAGCCTGTCCCTCTGCACACAATTTGTGTAAGAAAGCTCATTTTTCTTTGCTACCCGCCTCCTCCAAAGTGACGCAGGCTCCCTTCCCTGTTTTTTTTCCCTCCCTCTCTTTCTACCTATGAGACATTAGTTAAACATTGAGCTGACTCTGATACATTACCTGCCCTCCGGGAAGTAAAACAAAGGGAAGGCTAGAAAGGATCTCAAAAGAATTTCACAGAATTTAGTATAGCAAAAAACTACCACTGCGTGAGTTCGCCAATATAAGCAGCCACATGATAACAAATCAGGTATTGTATGGGAGGGAGAAGCAGAATTATAAAACTTGACTAAATCAACTCTACTGCTTAAAATTTCTCATCTAATAAACACATCTCATAGAGGTTCTACAGATCAGAACACCTTAAGCGTAACATATAGAATATTATGATTACAAGGAGACTTTTACAAACCTTAAAATAATTTCTTTCACTAGAAATTTATTTTACCTCAGAAATCCTAAAGCACCTAAAAGCCCGCTCTACTCTCAGCGACGTCTGGGCATATAAACCAAGATTCTCAACTTAACAACCTAAGCATCTACATAAGCAACTATTTGGGCTTTTAGTAAAGCAGTATGATCAATGAATACTGTGCAGTGACCTCTTGCGACTCCCGAGCACCCCTGAAAAAGAGTGCCTTTTTTGTGTCTCAATATGAGCTTAGATGTTTATTGCATTTTTGAAGCCTTTGGCTACGATAAATCTGTTTGCTAGATTTATCAAACCTTGTCTTGATGCAATAAACCAGTATTAGCATTTCAGACAGCGCTGCTGTTCAGAAGTAATAGTTTTTGCTGTACTGTTAGCCTTCCCTGACTTGCAACAAAATTAAGGTGATATACCTGGACAGAGGTAGGGGCTGTGATAAGAAACAAATACAGTACAACAAATAAACAAAAGCAGTGGTTGCTATGTAAAAAGAGTCCAGAGTTCAGCAAGAGAGTGTGACTCAAGTATCTCTCTGCCTTTGCGCACTGGATCAGGTTACTGGATTAATCTACCTGGGAAAAGGAACAAACAAGTAATTTCTTTAGAAGTTACCTACGTATCTCCTACTGTATTCCCTTTCCCAGTGTGGAAAACACAGACAGCCACAAGGCAACCGGCTGCATGTGTCATATCCCGGTTACATTTGTTGTTCAGTCTAACTAAAGTGAGTACACCAAGTTTAACAGAACACCTAGAAGGGTAATTTTTTGCTGTAGGTATGTACTATTTTCAAATATATCAATGGAATTTATTTTTTAAAATATTATTGTGGCCTTAAAGTAAAGCAGAAACAAACTGAGTGTATTTCTTTAAATTTAAAAAATAATCTCCCTCTCTGTATATATACATAAATATATGCATAAAAGCTGTACTCAGAAGCAGAATCTGGGGAAAAAAAGCTAATGTAGTCAGCAATCAAAGGAAAATACATTTCAGTTCACAATGTTCTGTACCTCAGAATTAAACTGGAGAAAAAAGAAGAAAACTTGAGTCTAGGTACACAAGAGACATCACTGCTACGTGTGTTCCTTGGACATGCATTCTTTATGTAACCGGCTCCAGGAATACAGTGTTCCACCGTTCGGCATTTGAGGTTTGACTTCACATTGTTCAGCTTGTTACTGCAGGCAATTTATAACAAGGTGGGTGAGATAATTTCGTGCTAGTGAGGACACGCAGAAGCTTGCAGGGGGCTCTCACTCAGACAGTGATCTCAGAATTGCACCATAACCGGTCCTCGCCGAGTATCTGAGGGAGCTCTTTTTCTCCAGCACGCAGACCACCCACAGCCCTGCAGACGGATCTTGGCAAAACTACCATTAGCAACGAAGAATTTTATTCTCAAACTGCTGGTGGATGGTGAAGCCAACGTGGCCTTAGCCATTAAACAATAGGGTTTGTACCAACTGCTTTTTATAATCGAGAACCTTCACTTTCTTCAATACTTTGGATGCTTGTAATGCGCACCTCTCCTCCCCCTGTCCCGTTCTGTAGTTAATCAAGGCTAACAAAGTGCCCCTATTTTGCTCTCTGAGGCTGAGTAAATACGATCTCTCAGACAGCTTTGTGGGAAAAGGGTCACACAGTGTAAAATGAGCCAGTAGATCTGGGCTGCCGTATGCACGCAGGTGCTGGGAAGGCGAGCTCTGGCACTGAAGGCTGCTGGCAGAAAAGGACATGCTTCGAAACACATAAATCCAGGGAGCTCTAGAAAACTCCCACTGATACTCCTGTGGGACTTGAAACTCACCGAAGGGAGGACGTCTGTTTCCTCAGTTCCGTTTATAGTAGTGCTTTCCACATGTCAGCATAGTATTTTAACAAAAGAGTAGAGCAGAGTAGAGTGCTTGATGTTTTCTTCCATTCAGAGTGACCCCAAAACGCTTTATGTGCTCTGGAATTCACGCTGGGGTGGCCAGGAGCCAGCTGCAGGCCCACAGGGCGCTATGGAGCGTTAAAGGGCTGGGGGGGGTGGTAGCCGTCTCTGAGCGCAGACTGCGCTATTTTGGCTGGCTGACCTGACAGCTTCCAGAAGCCACCAAGAGCTTCAAGAAGCCGCCAAGAGCTGATTAAGAGAACTCACCCAAAGGACAGCCTCCGTCGCAGGCTCTGCTGTGCCCATTGCGCATCATCACGTGAACAGCACCCCACGGGGGATAACGTACACCCAGCTTTTTCAAAGCAGCTTCTTAAGAGGCCAACACTTTGCCCTCCAGTGTAGGACACAACATTACATATTTAGTTCCTTTAGTAGATTAGGGATGAAAAAAGATGAAAACAAACCACATCAAGATAAAAAATGATTAAACATTTGTAGATAAAAGTGAAAGATGACAAGTGTTCAAAAGCATTGTGACATAAAAGCATTTTCAAAATGAGCTGTAGAAAGGTGGCAGTGTTTGAAAACAACTGTTTAATTGTCTACACTCTGGAACAAAAAATTTAAAAAATTAAAAACCAAAGTGCAGATTCCGCTATGAAGAACAACATGCCAGCTCCCGTGCATCTAAAAACACCCCAAGGGCCAGAATCAGAGAGAAAATAGCAAGGAATTATCACTGTATTAAAAACCAGACAAACCACACCAGCCCCCCAAAAGCAGGGCACCCCTTTTGTCGCAGCCGCTATCTCCCCTAATCAGAGGCAGGACGCGGGGCTGTGTGTAACTGCACCGCGTGCCTGACCTCAGCTGCTATCCCTCTTTGGGGTCTTTTTGGTATTAACGAGTCCTTATCAGATGTTATAAGTAAAACTGTTTCCAAGCTGCCAACCTTACAAAATTAACCTGGGCTATGAAAGTCACACCGAGACCCTTACAATTAACACATGAGGCCAAGTCCTGCCCACAGGACTTCATGAGTGCAAACGGAGATTTTTGGCCTTGCAATTACAACTGAGTAAGCAGGACAGTTGCTAACGAAGAGCAGGAATACGCTACCTGGCTTTAGCGGGTTGACAAAGATGCTCACACAAAACCCACGACCCTTATTTGAAGCCCTTGGCAAGCAAACGCAGTTCCACGCATAAACAACGGACTGGTTGAGATAGAAGGTATCATCTTAGCAGCTTCTGAAGATGATCCTTAGGTCACAGGCCACAGCAGAGCCGAGCCAGCACTCCCTTACCCACATCTCCCTCACAGGCCTCAAAAGTGGCCACCCTTAGACCTCCTCCTTCCAGCTACTGCCACGTGTGAGAAATACCCACCAAGTTGTCTTGCACCTTTTATTTAAGCTTCTTCATTAAAATTTGCTCAGGCACCAGAAGCCCATGATTTTATCTGCCTGGGTAATAAGGGACTAAAATGCATTTATCTTAAGCTGCTTTGTTATCGTCCTCACCACCGTGGCCCTTTTTTTTTCGGGTCCCCTCAAAACTGGCACAAAATTGCGTACAGCAGCACACTGAGGCTCGCGTTAGAAAAACTCCTGCAGTTACTGACCAAGTTTAGCAAACTTTTGCCTAAGTTACTGACAGAAATGATGCTCACCTAATAACACACCCAAACAGCTCTTAGAGACAATATATTTGTAACCCCCTGATGGTACTCTGAGGAAAGAGCATGCACGGCTTGTTTTTCAGTGCTTTGCTTTACAGCATTATTTTGGCATACAGATCACGTCGGGACTTTTTAGTTTTCAAACATTTTGTTCTTTTATCTGAGTACCCACCTATTGTGTTTAATGGAAGTCAAATCGCTATTTTAGTGAATGGATAAAGTTGAAGAGCTGTTCAAACAGGAAACTAACATTATCACAGCTTCAAGCCACAATAAGGCTGTCATACGCAGCTTCTGAAAAGACAGCAATTTGAGAAAATAACCATATAAAAAAAGAACTGTTTCTTCATTCTGTGATGACACATTCAGGTATTTTCCAGCATTCTGCAAAGACAGGAAGTTAACTTTTTTGGCTTTGCATCACTATTAAGAGTTGGGTACATGTGAACTTCTCTGATAATCAAGCGTGGATTACAATATGTATGCCCTTTGTGGCAACAACATGTAGCAATGATACTGTTTGTTCTGTGGCAGTACTAAGAATTCCTAGATAAGGCTCAACGCCTGATTTTTTGTGCATTTTTCCTCTAGCAGCACAAAATATTAAAAAAGAGAGGAGATGGGCAATACGGGACATGACAATAAAAAAAAAGTTTGAAAATTTAATAATTTGGAAACGTTATTTAAACAAAACCAACTCCTCCCCCCAATTCCTACAGACAAGGAAAACAGGATTTTATTATATTTTTTTATACTCCCAACATGGAGAGCACATCTTGTTTCTCTTCTTCAGAGAAGATAAACATGTTTCTATGGTGAATAGCACAGTTCAGTGTAAACCAGCTGTAGGGTAGGCAGAAGTGAAGGTCATATACAGTGAGCTCACAAGATAGTACTGCCTGTTCTGAAGTATAAGTTAATTAAAACTCCTGCTATATTCACCTACAGGAGCAAAGTCCAACTATATGTAATTTTTCATTTATCAGCTATGTTTATTGGAATGGTAACAAGCTATTTTCAAAGTTTTCAAGTTCTTAGTCCCTAAATGCAGAGGATAAACAAAGGAAATGCTCTTTTAAACAAGCCCGCATCAACGAACTTGCAAGAAAAACATTTTGTTCCATTAGTTCTTGGCTTGATCTAAAGCAAACAAAAGAAGGCCCTTTCAACCTTAAAGGGGAGTCACCACTGATCATAAGCTTACAGGCTTTATATTCACACCACTCTAGGCCATGTGACAAAAAAGAAAAAAAAAATCTTGGAGTTACGTAGCCCAGAAATTTATTGAATATTTGCTCAAATACATTCTGTATAGAACTGTTCAGCTCGCTTGGTGCTCCCAGAAAAGATCATTAACAGATGCACTAAGCTGCAATGACCAATTAGGAATTGTTATGTATGAAAATATTAAGCATGGGGCTGGAACCTCCTTCTGGTCAGATCTATGTCTTGAATTTGACTAGGCATCTTCCCTTCCCAAAAAGGATTCAATTTGTGTAAGTTGCTGCATCAAATGTTATTTAGAAGAGCCTTTCACATATTGGTCTTTTCAAAACGGTAAAACAGTTCAAGTATTTGCATTTGAAGTTTTCAATACTGGAAACATTTAGTCCAGAGTGTTCGCAATGGGTCTTTAATTTTTCATATGGTCTGCCGCTTCCAAATATGCCAGAATATTTAGTCTTCAGTTTTGGCTTCCATTTCCTCAGCATCATCATCCCCATCCACTTCAGCATTTTCCCTCTCCAGTCTTTCCAACTGCCTCGCAAGCTCAGTCTCATCTGTGTCAGTAACCACCTTAGGCTGAAAAAAACCCCGAAACGGAACACATGGTAAACTGTTATTAAGATCGCACACATTTGTAGGCTCTGATCCTATATGAAGAGCAAGAGATAAAATACATCCTGAAGTAACAGAATAAACCCCAGGAAAATTAGAATTTTTTGGTATTTGTTTAAGAAATACATAAGTTTAGGGTTATTTTTGGTTTCTTAATACCTTTTTGCTAAAATTTCTCCTGACACTAACAGTCTTGCTCTATTTTAAAAATGTTGTGAGCGAAAAGAAAAAATAAATCCCATTTTAGAATGTAATGTGTTCCTACCTCCATCTGCACATTAAAGACACCTCTCTTCTCCTCAATTTTTTCTTTAATTACAGCCATGGCTTGATTTAGAACAGACAGTCCTTCAGTTCTCTCCAGCGTTGTTGTAGTCATCACATAACGAGGAGGGGCTATCAGATTAATCTATCACATAGCGGGGGGGGAGAAAAAAGCAAACTCAGTAACAGAAACAAAGAAAGGATAATCTGAAAAGCAAAGTAAGCAACAATGTTCTATATGTACAATTCACAGAAGAAGAAGAAACATTTTTCCACTAGAAAACCCCTTTCTAAAAGTATAAACAATTTGGACAGAAATGGCAGACAAGAAAGTGCACAGCCTGTCCAATTTCCAACATCAACATCATTTATTTCTGCATAGCATGCCTATTTAGGCAGGTATTTTTAAGTGGAGAGAATATCCACTTTGCAGATCAGTAAAACATCCTATCACGTAATTTGTCAAACAATTAAAAGACTGTGACAACCAGTAAGACAGGAAGTGTTGTGGCTTTGTTTTTGTTTTTGTTTTTTTTTTTTTTAAGATGACTAAATAAACAATCTTTTCCTTTTGTTACAAGAAATCGTTATAAGAAACCATTTTCAAAGGAGGAAGTACTTCCAAGTTTTTTTGAAAACACTTGTTCAGTAACGCACTAAATATCCTAAAATTGTTGGATAGCAAAACTAGGCCTGGGTAGAGTAGCCATTCTATCAGCGTTCAAACATATGTGGACCAAATGTTCCTTTCCTTACGTAAGCCCAAACCACGTCACTTGTTTTTAAATTTGTTGCTCCCTACCTAAGACTGCATAAAGGAGCAGTAGGTACATAGTGTGCCAACACTAGACTTTAATAAATTAAACAGAATAAATACAGCTTCTGGAGCTTGGGAAGCCACACCACCACCACAGCACAGAGCGCTGGAAGGCAGTGTGTTGTGTACCTGCTAGAGAGGAATCAGAAAGCAAGTACCCGGCTTCCCAGCCTCAGTGGCGTGAACTGTGGCAACTGCAATTGCATGCTACTGGTACCTGAGGACATCAGAAAACCTTGCTTTTGACTTCATTATTAAGACAGACACTTACTTTAATGGGCATGTTCTCCGTGGAACAGTTCAAGCCTGCTCTCAAAGCTTCTTTTACTGCATCTATGCCTTCGTAACCATAACAGGCAACTTCAATATCTAGAACAGAAGAATAAAAATCATAAAACTTCAAAATTACCAAAAAGTGCAGAATCTTTAAAGCTTTTTAACTTAAGCTTTAATAAAGCTTTTTAGCATCCAGTGTTTATCCACAATGATAGCTTTAGTAGCTCCTAAAGCCAAGGAAGGTATCTCACTTTCTTGAACTGTAAGTTGAGGTAAAAGTCTTCATAAATTCTTTAGATGTACAGCACTTTATATTGTGGTTTGAAAAGCCAAGATATGAAATTATATACCCACATTCACTCACCTCTCACCCAATAAACTCAACGGGAATAATTACGTATTTCACGTTGAGAGATGAAGATATAAAACCAATAAATACCAGAGAAAATGAAAGATCTATCAGGAAAAACAAAACTTTAAAAAACAGCACATCCACAAATTCATGGAATTCTGTCAGCAATTACAACAGAGGCATCACTTGAGGAGCACTGGAATTATCTTTCTTTATTTACTTATTTTAAGCTAAGTTATATTAACATACAGTTATAGCAATAGTTAGCTACAGCTTTTTGTAGATGTTTGGAAATTAAGGCATAGGCTAGAGCTGGTCACATCTGTTAATGTCCCGATTAGTCTAAAGACAAAGATTTCTTTACCTATATAGCAATGATGCAAGACTAAGCTACACAGAGAAATTAGTCTCACTTCCAGGCGGCTAACAACGACCTGCTAATTCTCAAGCTATCACAAACAACTTCACAGAAGAGCATCCCAGCCAGCCTCAGGATGACAGTACAAGCCAATGGAAAATTTCTGCACTTGAAGACAAAATTAAAAACAACTTAGACTATCACAACAAAATAGGCAAGATGAAGGAAGTACGAGAACATGCTTGTCAAGTAACTTTAGTTTCAAAACTAATAAACTGCTACTTATGTTAGCAATTTCATTCTTCGCAGCAATCAAATCCCATTTACATTTCTGAAGCCTATGTTAACTCATGGCGATCTAAAGTAAGGTAAAGGAACGTTTCATTACCTTACTTTTTGCACTCCCTCCTTGACTTCACTGCCACATGGATATGACTTAGCTTTGCTTCTCTCGATAGTAATCAAGAGGTGCTAATGCTCTTCAATATACCCTTGCAGAGCAGAGGCAATTTCTCAATCTAGTTAAAAAATGCGACTCTGCTCCACTGACTATGTGGTTAATGGCAAGCATGCTTTTAGGCTGTTTGGTCAGCTGTACAACCAAATTTACAGTTTTAAAATATGCCTTCTTAAGCAGTGCAGTCACGTGCTTTTTCCACCCGCACTGAGCTAGTAAGAAACAAACGAGCTCATGCATTTTACGAATGTTAGAGACTGGCTACGCTTGAGCTAATATATCCTGCTGAATGGGTTTCAATCGGCTAGTTAGAAATACACCCAAAGGAAAGTCAGAACTATTTTCATGTGTTCATAGACAAGTGGCTAAGTCATATGCCCTAGCCATGCTGACAGAGACCAATCATCCTGTTAAAGAACCAAAAAAATTTAACATTTTGAATAATGAAAAAGAACATTGTGGATGCAGTAGTAACTTTAAAATATTTAAATTCATTGTGTACCATTGCAATATGATAGACTGCATTACCTATCAAGACAAGTACTTTGCATATCAAGGAACCTGCAGTTTGGGGGGGTTGGGGGGGGGAAGCCAAACCACCTTGGACTTCAAGATAGACCCTACACAGGCATTCTGCAAGTAATCTTTGGTTACGGTGTCTTCAATCCTGGAAGTACAGTTCCACTCAAATATCAGCACTACCAATGCTAATTTTAATGGAATTTATAATTTGCAACCAGATATGTTAATTTGACTTGGAGTGTCAAGACATGTTCAGCGAACACCTGGAAGGAACTTACCAGCTCGGATTTTGACTGCTTGCGGTGTCAGACGTCTGTTAATATTGTCAATCAATACACGCCTCTCTTCCTCTGTCAGATCTAGGCTATCCAGGATTGCAGGGTCTCTGAGCCAAGCAAAGCAATGTTACAGAAGTTACACTGAAGCAGAATACGGCACAACATTAACTTCTGTTACTACTTCAATATTATTATGCATAACCACAGAAATCTACCAGGCAACGAAAACAGGGAAATTTCTTAAGAGTCCATTGAAACACTGGAAGAAAATAAACACATCTATCTCCAAAGTATTTTTCTATTGGCAGCATTTAACAGCAAAGCAGAGAAGGAGTTTACTCAATCTGTTCCTGAAACATCTGAATTAGTTCTGGTTATTTTTTTTAATAAAAGACTTCTGTCCAGCTCCATTTGTACATGATACACAGAGTGGGAAAAATATCTAGCTGCTTAGTATTTATGTTCCCTCCAATGTGATGATAAACCCACATTGCATGAAAGAATCCATGATGAATCTGAGGTTTTTGAATTATTTTAGCGTTTTGTTCAAACACAAGATTTTTGTCATTCTACAAAGTAATCTATGCTCATTCCATGTTATTCTGTACTCTTTTTTAACAATGACTGAATCACAGACAGACACTTAGCTGCTGTCTACATTCTTGGCTAAAGCTAATAGTTTAAAATTCAGAGATCACAGACACAAACTCCTCTGCTGTTTATAGGTAGAAATTAGTAGCTTTTGCCTGAAGAAGTGGTGTCAATTCTCTTTATTGTTGTATAAATTTTATCCAAAATATATCTGGAACAGAGACTATAAGCAGAAAGCTCCTCAAAAAAATTGTTCCTCTTCTTCAGAGACAAGAGTTAGATCTCTCTGAAGAGCAATACCATATCACCTACAATACTACCAGCAGGCAAACATGAACTAATACAGCCCAAAAAACAGAGGCAATACTGGAGACTAGTCTCTGCTGCTAATAAAATGTCATCTCTCATTATTTTATATACTGAGTATAGATAGAAGGGCCATACATAGGCAATCAGAATCCAGAAATATGAAAATTTTTTTGCACATCAAAAATATGAGGACATGTGGCAGAAGTTATTTATTGGACATGCAAATTCTACTTCTTCATTTACAATGTATTGCTAAATCTTCGAGTTACTTTCATGAGCATTTGGTAGGCATTCAACACATGGGTCTGGGATGTTTAATTTTTACCAATCAGAGGGTAAACATACTTTAAAATTTTGCCACAGGTATCCGGCTGTGCGAAACCCCGAAACACTAACCCTCAGTACAACACAATTTCTAAAGATTTATTACTGCCATCTAGTGTTCAACTGAAGTTCATCACTCACAGGTTTATGCGCTATAGAAGAGCAAAATTGGAAATGTCTGTTGAGAAATCTATTTTTGGATTGCCAACTTCGTGATAGAATCTTTAGAGGGAAACCAAACAGGTTAGTTCTGAAAGCAAATTAAAATACCTGACTTCATAAAAAATTAAGAGCAACCTATCTCTGTGCATATTCCCTTAGCATCACAATTTCCCTCTCTTTCTGTTCATAATTCCATTTCAAAGTTCATGATCCCAAATCGATTCTTTAAGTTTGGAAGCAGAGAAGTAACAAGCCAGGATGTTGCAATTAAAAAAGGAAGACTCTGACTGTGCAGTGGAAGAGTGACAGCTGCGAGCAGAAATATCCTCAGCCACAGAACTAGGTGTGTTTGAGAACATCTGCTTGGAACTAAGAACAGGCGAATTCTGACACAGAAACCAAGATCAGTGCTTTTTCTGCTGTTAGAAATGCCACAGGCTCATCTGTAGCATTAGAAATCTCTCCGGTATTTGTCATCACGTTTCTTTTACACTTAAAACATAGTATTCATGACTGTCTCAGTATTTCTCTACATCAAATTAAATGACTGCTTTTAAAAATCTGACATACACAGAGCAGCAGACTCAAAGATGGATAAAAACAAGTCAACTCTGAGCCTTCCTTCTCAAGAGCACTGAGAACTTGAAGAAAGCAATAAGACAGAGAAACCAACAATAAGCAACTGGAAGACTGATTGTTAAAATTTACTAAGTTTAGTTGACCAGTACCTTCTACATATTAACTCTAAAAAAAGCCAAAAGAAACCTCAAAAAGAATATTATGATGGATCTATTCCAGGAAATACTTCTCTGTAATTATGAAATAAATCCCTAGAAGAAAAGATGGCCTTACGAGACTGCATGCTTGAATGCGTCATAAGCACCATATCCTGGTCTTTTGTACTTGTCATCAAATACCCAGGCAGTTCTCTGGAACAGACTCTCAAGCTGCTCATCCTTAGTGTACTCCAAGACTTCAGCTACATGGCGAAGGATGCTGTAAACCTTGAACACAAAAGAGGTATTAAAAAAAACCAAAACAAATACCAAAACCAGAGAAAAATTAGAATAAAAGTAGTATTTAATGGTAAGCTGCCTACTCAGAAGTGTAAGATCACACAGTGCTAAAGGTGGGAGTCAATGCCTTAAACTACCTGCATGCCTTTTCAATAAAATTTGTCCAGTGTGCTAAACCAGCATATGCTTTCATATTTCTGATCATTTAAATATACCCCTTTACATCACAAATTTTCAACTGACATCTTACTTGATCTAGTCATTAATTAAGCAGCAGCTTACCAAAGCACTCACGGACAATTGAACTGGTTATTTATTTGCATGGCTAAGTGAGAATCGGAGAACAGTACTGCCATGTTATCTTATGTCTTTGATTTTGCTTGACCAGAAAAGAAGCTGGGAACACACGGTGCCTGAATATAGCAAAGCAACTTACAGTCTTCGATTTTGTGAATTTGTCTTCACATTTGATTGCCTCCTCTGGAGAAACTCTTCTTTTTGACAAGTCAATATAACCTATTGGGGAAAACCATTTTGGAAGTGTCAGGCGTTGTGCAAATTACGTCTAATTGCTTCAAAAGAAGTCTAACTGCTGCATAAAGAATAAACACTCTGGCTCAGGATTAGCCCCTTGCCTACAATATCTCTCTGTTGCTACAAAGAGTAACATAACCAAACCATAATGAATTTGATCAAATCATGATCCAAATTAGGATATTAAATAATTCTTTCAACTGTAGATACTTACAGCAGCCTATCTTTTTTACAGCATTCTTTAAAATTACTGCCTTAATGTTTTCTCTGCAAACTTGGAAGAAATTTTCATATTTCAACAATCAATGATCCACTTTTATGCTATCCATTTGTATACAGTTTTGGCAAAAAACACAGCAGCATACAAAAACCAAGTTCAATGCATATATTTTGTACTGCTCGACTCAATTTCATTCAGTGTTGGCACTCCCATCAGTTTAGCTATGAACATTTTGCTAATAAATAAGGCCTGGCCTCAAGTTCTGACTCTAACCCCCTGGATACCTTTCTGGAAGAACTGTCTGTGAAAGAAATTCTGTTGAACTATTTCTTAGTAAATTTGAAAAGGCCTCCACCTACTCCTCACAAACTACAGATTCCCCAAAAGATGCAATAAAAGACCACTATGTGATTTCCAGATGTGTTTCTCTGTTAATATGAGAATGAAAAGAATTTGTATGAGAAAGCATTCTTTCACTAGAGATGCTGGGAAATTTCACTTCAGATCTATCTGAAATAAGTTTCTTGTCTTTCCTCTCTGCTTTTTCTTATCCTGTCATTCATTACTTAGTCTGAGAGTTAACTGCAGTTTCAGAAGTATTCCAGAAAAATGTATTACTTGAGAAACATGGTACTAACAGTCAGGTTTCTAGGAGACATGCTCAATGTTTGTCTTTATTTTTTCTTTATACCTGCATACAGATTTTAAGGATTGAATGGAAAAGTATTATCAAAATCCAGTATGTTCTAACTAGAAAATATATTAAAAAAGCCTTTATAGAGTAAATGATTCAGATGTTGAGAAGACAGGAAAAGACAATGTTACCTGTACAATCTCAACTCGTAAACTACAGAACTCATGTGGTACAATAATTACATACATGCCATCGATTGTAAAGCCAAGGTTCAAGACTTGTTAATGAACCGGATGGACTGTGAGCATTAAAAGCTCACCATTTTGATCTTCATCTCTGTATCAGATGACCCTTCTATTCCATTAAGACTTAGAAAATCTACATAGATATAAGAAGAAAATTCCACTTCACTATGGCTTGTTGATCAAACATTGAGCTGGTGAGGAACCACTTAAACAAATCTTTACTGATGTGATTGACCTCCATTAACCTGATTCCCAAAGGACTCAGAGGAATGGAAGAATGATCATAAATATCAGACGGCACGATGATGGTCTATTTTGCTTAAGCGCCTTAAAAGAAGAACCCCTGGCAAAATCAAGGAATACCTAAACCACACAGTTTATCTGCACTGCTTTCTATGAATTCTATCTTGATATAGCCCACAGTATCCCCAAATACCTTTCTCTTTGTCGACTCTTATGACCACCACGCATTCATTCCTCCCAATGCGGATGAGTTTGTTTATGGAACGAATACGTCTTCTGGATAGCTCACTAAGAAGGATCATGCCTTCAATGTTGTTGTACTCCAGCAGGCTGACGTAGGCTCCCATTTCGGCAATGGAGCGAACATTGACCATCACTACATCTTCCACCTCTGGAAATTTATGCTGGTAGAATCTACAGCTTAAAGATGGCATTCTGGAATTTGAGCAGAAAGAAACAAAGATTTTATTTCACAGTACATTACTGATTTCTACAAACACAGTAAACCCCAGTATAGACTAGTGAGGACAGAAAGGAATGCTGGTACAAAAAACTGTAAATTAGGGTAAGGCTTGTGCAGTTCATACTTAGGTTTTAACAGAAATTAAACAATAAATGAACTAGTATTTTAGAATTACCACAACAATTTGCTAAGATGCTAATTTTTTCGTACTGAAGTAGGAAAAGCTTGCTACCTGGACTTTATTATCCACTTAAACTGTCATACTACCTATCCATAGCTAGAGAGGAGAGACCTCAGGTGGTTAAAAGCTGGGACTGCACACCTTGCATTCATCTAAATTCATGAGAGCGTGTAAAATTTTAAATCAGACTTTAACAGGAAAACACAGGAGAGAAGAAGCCTGCAGCCTTCATGAAGGTATTTGTTTGTATGCACCTCGTAAGAGAGCATGTGAAAGGCTGAGAAAATAAGAGGCAGAGTGAAGCTTCTGAGGTACTGAGAAGGAAGAGGCTCTACACTCCAGAAGATGTCTTTCTAAACGCAGCACAAAATATATGGAAGAATCCTGTAAGACCTGCTCCAGAGGCCATCTGTCAGCAAAGAAAGCAAAAGCAATAAATAGAAGACAGAACTAGCCTGACATGAATGAAGCACTAAAAAACCCCAAACAAACTACCCTCCAACATATTGGTAGTCAGTCTTGAGGAGAAAAAAACCCCTGAAAACCAAAAGAGGATTCTTTCATTATACATTGAAAAAAATGTACAAAATTAACGCTTCATAATCACATAGTGAACTGCTTTATTTTCCTGATGATGAGTCCACATACTCATCATTGCTAACCAGGTTAGTTCAATTCCTTTTGTCTATGCCTAGAAGTTCCATACAGAAAGTTTCCTACTGAAGCGGGAACCTACGATGTTGAGTCAAATGCATCACTACGTCAGNGTCTATGCCTAGAAGTTCCATACATAAAGTTTCCTACTGAAGTGGGAACCTACGATACATCAGAACGTTTGTTCTATTCACCATTGTGAAGTTTTACCCTTGATCTTTACAGCAGTGCTAACACCTTCTAGCTACATGAGAATTTAAAAAGAGAGTAAGGTGGTAAAGCCAAGTGCTACACACACACGGCCATACAATTCAGAAGGCTACGTCCAACCTTATTTCCATTCTTAACTTTCAAAAAGGGGAAATACAGACTAATAAAGTATTATTAAAACGCTCCTCTAAAGGTTTCATATAACTTCATGTAATTTGAAGCTGAACAAAGAACTCCCAAGATTAAAACGAAAAACTCTACGGTTTGCTTTTTTAGTTCACTGAGTGCAGCTCAGCTCAATCCTACACGTCTGCTGATGTGATACGGAATAAAGACGTATTGCAAAAGCAACAAACCCCAAGCACAGCAAGCAAGAACGGACAAACCCTGCTCTGCTCCTCTCTCCTCAGACATAAGCTTTTTATTTTGGCCTTCTGTGGGAAGCCTCCCAGGAGCCACACGCTGCCCGCGGCGCCAGCGCTGGGAAGCACCTTCCCAGCACCTCAGAAACGCCTCAGCAAAGGTTTAAGTCCCCACGGCCGCGCAAGTCTCCGCGGAAACTGGCGAAAATGGAGTAACCTCTGACCAGCGACCCCTCCGGCGGCCGGACCGCGGCCGACACAGGCAACGCCCAGGCAGAGCCGCAGCACCGGAGACGAGAAGCGGACCCCAGGGCGGCGACAGCGGCTGCCGGGCCGCGAAGGGCCCCTC
>VXBO01011849.1:0-22600 GCA_013400135.1 Rhinoptilus africanus | reverse complement strand
TGGGGCGGGTTGGCGGGCAGGCGGGCGCGGCGGGGGCTCGGGGCCGGGCCCGGGCGCGGCGCCGCCGAGTCGGAGCTCTCCGGGCTCCTCTTCCCACCTGGGCTCCGGCGCGTTCCCCGTGCGGCTCTGCAGTCTGGGGCCGAGCGGCTGGAGAGTGCCCGGCAGAAAGGGCCCTGGGGGGGTTGGTGGGCAGCCGGCTGGATATGAGCCAGCAGTGTGCCCAGGTGNGTGTGTGCCCAGGTGGGCAAGAAGGCCAACAGCATCCTGGCCTGGATCAGGAATAGTGTGGCCAGCAGGAGTAGGGATGTGATCGTCCCCCTGTACTGGGCACTGGTGAGGCCCCACCTCGAGTGCTGCCTTCAGTTTTGGGACCCTCACCACGAGAAGGACATTGAGGTGCTGGAGCGGGTCCAGAGAAGGGCAATGAAGCCAGTGAGGGGTCTGGAGAACAAGCCTTATGAGGAGCGGCTGAGGGAACTGGGGTTGTTCAGCCTGGAGAGGAGACTGAGAGGAGACCTTGTCGCTGTCTACAACTACCTGAAAGGAGGGTGTAGCCAGGTGGGGGTCGGACTCTTCTCCCAAGTAACAGGCGATGGGACAAGAGGAACGACCTCAAGTTGCACCAGGGGAGGTTTACACTGGATAGTAGGAAAAATTTCTTCACAGTACTGCTGTACAAGTTGTCTGTAAAGTGTTAAAAAAAAAAAAGGAAGTAAAATGCGTAAAGTACAATGGACAGTCAAGTCATTTTCCAGATCCTGACAGCAAACTATTTGTCATGAAGTCAGATGTCTCCTGACAAGGCTTAAAAAGCTGCCAACATTGGAATGAACACAAACAAGTGAAACTGATCTGCTAATAAAATTGCTGTTTTAATAACGTTGTTCGGTTTCTCTTCATAACTCTGCAGGACAGAAAGACTTTGCCTCAAGGTGAAAGACTGTTTCAAATCTTCTTGCATAAAATTGGGTTGATGCCTGGCAGTAGCCTTTATAAAAAGGTGCCTTGCAGGACAGAAAACCTCTAATGTAAAATACTAATTATTACCCCATGTGTGAGCTCAGGACATATGAAGTAACAGTTTATATGGCAAGATTAATACTTTACATGCTAAAGGTTCTGTTTTGAAACTTAGTTCAGAAATAAATTATTGTATATGCTGTCATCTGGTTTCACTCCTACTCTTCGATAGTGCACTTTTCATTAGGTTTACATGTCCAAGGAGGAGGCGCTTCCATCACTCTTAAAAAGTATGTGGTTTTGTGGGCTGATACGTCATTGCAGCAAGAAGGTGGTGATGTATAAAGGCTTAATATTTAGAAGCTCTGTTTCAAATGAGGCAATAGACCAGCGATATGGGTGATGTTTTGAGAGGAACATAAGTTAGGATGGTGAAATAAAGATGGCATGCCTCTGCAACAATTTTTTTTTTATTAACTGACAGAACAGAATTTCATAAGGTCTGTTTTTTAAAAATCTTTTTGAAGTGGCTTGCTGGTATAGCCTCTTCTGTGCTGGGTATGATCAATTACAGAAGCTGCTCAGTCTCCTCGACAGTAAAGTCTCCTTGACAGTAAACAAGACTTTGTTTAATGGACTCTTAGAGCCTGTGAAATCTTGCTTGAACTAGAAGGTCAGACCGCCTCTGGCAGGTGATGAACAGAGTGAACTAGTTCAAGGTGGTGACAGAGACCTGCCTGTTGTGAAAGTAAAGCTGCCTTTTTACTCTTTAACTCTTTTATCATAACCATTCAGAAAGTGTTTGTGCTTTTCAGTTATAAGTATTTGGTAGACATTAACAGAGCTACTCTCATCACATGCCAGTAGATGTGGAAAGTAATGGATTCCACTGTGTGGATAGAATCTTAATTATACTTAGTTTTTCCGAGGTCAGAGAGGAAGCATATAAGCCTTCTCTTCACATAGCGTTGACTTGAGTGTTGCCCTTTGTGTGTAGTGACTTCGTGTACAAAGTGGTAGCTTATGTTAGCGCAGCTTGTGGTTTTTGTGGTATAGCTCCTGCTATTCTAGTTATCTTAAATCAAAAAGATTCTTCAAATTCTTCACAGCAGAGAGGAAAGCAAGGTTTGAATCCTTCTTCAGTTCCTAATTCTGTATGAGAAAGCTCTAAGTGTGCTACTGGAAATAAAGGATATACAATGCTACAGCTAGTTTACTAATATCCCTTTTAAACTGATGCTACTTCTGAGTGTCTTAAATGCTTGTAAGTCTCCTGTGCAGCATATGAAGACATGGAATCGTGGTGCTTTCTGACTTTCTTTGATACAGAGTGTTCAGCTGCTGTATCTTGTTGCTGTAAAATCAGAACACAGCATCAACAGTTACGATCACATGAAAAATTTGCGGTGTTGTCTGATTTTGAGAAGATGACATAGCAGTAAAATCTTAAAAGCAGTATCAGTGTCATGCTGACAGTGGGCATTTGGGGTAGTTTGATTTCTGGTGCATTTCTGGTACTTGTCATCAAGAAAAATGAAAACTCTTATTTCCTATTTTGAAGCGCTGAAAAATTGTCAGTTTTCCATGACCTTTGACTTTGCAGATAATAACCTCATAATTCTCATTGATGATGGAGGTAAATATAATAAATTCCCTTGATTTTAAATGGGAATATAAAGTTCTGTCCTGAACTGGCCCTCCTGCATTGATTTTTCTTGGCTGCTTCATAATTTCAGTCATGTCCATATCAGGAAACTTTGCATAAGTTTTTTCCTAACCCCTTCAGAGGATGCAGGACATTTTTATTTATTCTTTTGTTTAACAGGGCTCAGACCATCATGAAGGCTCGTTTGAAAGGAGCCCAAACAGGTCGTAACCTCTTGAAGAAAAAATCTGATGCTTTGACACTTCGATTCAGGCAGATCCTTAAGAAAATTATTGAGGTAGGTAAATCAGAATTTTCTTCTGTGTGGCTCACTTTCTTTGAAATCTGTCTGCTTTGTCAGTTGTGCATTCCTGTTCTGCTAACTTCATTGGGTAGGCTGGAATGTAGGACAACTTTGTGGATAACCTGTTTTTTGTAAGTGAGGCTTTTGAGGACAGATGAGCAGAATTATGTTTTCCTGGATGCAGTGATACAGAATTTTTGTTAGAGTTAATATTCTTCACCTCTTTCCAGTTGGTCCTATGCTCTGCTTTGTGTCCCAAGTTCCCTGTCATCTCTTCTACGTTACAGGGAATTTGGTCTGATGCTACAAAATACTTTCAGAGTGGATTTAACGTGTTCTATAGCCCCATTTTTGTTGCTTTCTCTGGCTTGGGAGAATACTGCAGATCTATAATGTTTCCTGCATGACCAGGTACACTAGAAAGCAGAAGTTTTGTCCAGGTGGAATTTGTTCCTTGATGAAGAAACACTGAGTCCTCCTTCTTCCTTTGCAACACGAACGACAAATCTCTGATACTCAGTAGAGCCTAACATGGTTTGTTCTGTTCTGCCGTACTAGCTGGGTTCTGGTTTTTCTGTGTTGGCTGCAACTGCTGCAACATCCATGGTTAGCAGTAGTGCTTTGTTGTCATACTGTAGACAAGCTCTTGGCACTCTCTATCTTGTTTCCTATAGACTGCCTCATACACAAAGGCTCTTGCTTCTCAATACCATGGGTTTTTTTAGCTACAAAGGCTTCAAAAGTGTAAAAATGGGGAAAAAATGGAGTAGGAGGAGAGTGCAGGTTCACAAAGCCACATACTTCTGTATGTTGAAAAACAACTTCAACTGTCTCAGTATTCAGGACAATATGAAGTAAGAGTGTTTTACTACTGAGCCATTTTATTGTTGTGATTTAACCCCCAGGTAGTAGAATTTTATGATTCTTAAGACAGACCAGTCTTCTGCTGTTTCTGTGAGTGAAACAGCTGAAATATTTCTTTTTTTGCCAGTCACCTGGGAATTACGATTTGCAGTTCAAGAGTAAACTACCCGTACAGGACTTTCTCACTGTCTTAAATTTCTCATTCTTCTCTTTACGTTGTTTGTTATTTGTCCTGGAAAAGGAGTAATGATGTGATGTGCCTTGTGTTTGCTGCTTCTTTTTTTCTTTTTTCTTTTTTCTTTTAAAAAACAGACTAAGATGCTGATGGGTGAGGTGATGAGAGAAGCTGCCTTTTCACTTGCTGAGGCAAAGTTTACAGCAGGAGATTTCAGGTGAGGATTGCTAATCTTGTGGATGTCCTACCAGTGGGAAAGAGCGATCAGCAAATGGTTGATTTCTCTTTTGGAAAAAAAGTAAAATTATTAAATGCACTTTAAAAAGGTAAAAAAAACAAAAAAACCCACAGTGAACATAGTACAGGATGAACTGAATTCCATTTGGTAAAGGTGGGAGACATCACTGAAGGTGAGAGATAATTTGCATGATGAAAATGTATACTCCATTGGAAGCTAAACAAAGTGGAAAGATTAACAGAACTTACTTTACATAAAAATCCTTGATTTGAGAAGGTGTTGCTTTTTGCAGCTTGGAATCTAAAATGTAGGGAAACAAGAACATATAGCAGAGTATTGGACCATTTATTATTTTGATCCTTCTTGTGAATTTGAGGGCCGGATGTAACGTGAGTGATTTTCTTCTAGTGATACAGAAATTTTACTAATTGTTCTAACCTCCTGTATCATCTACCTCTCATCTCATCCGGGCTAGCAAGGGCTGTATGTGAAAGGCGAAACAAATCTTTTTGCTCCAGTGGGGTACTTTTTCATTGTATTTTAGTAGATTTCAGTTCTAACTAGAGTGTTTGTGTAATTCATTCAAGCGGGTGTAGATTTTGTGGAATGAAGTTGGGGAAGTGTTACTGGTTCAGCAGATGGTACTACCAATTAATGGGGAAGAACCAAGTGATAAGACACAGCGGTAATATCTGTGCTGCTGGAGAAAAGTCTTTTTGCCCTTTCATTTGGATGGGGTGCTGTTTCCTGTCCTAACCAGTTGCAGTGTTTAGCTGTAAACAATAGTCAGATTCCACCCTGTAAGCAAACTGTACTTCAACAGAAGAGTTGTCTATAGTGACCGGTTCTTGTAAGACCTTAAGACGCTTTAGAATTCTTCGAGATGATTGTTGTACAAGCTTAAGTTTGTTAATATGGTAGAGTTAGCGGATAAACAAACTCGTAACTGTGCTGTAAGAACAAATGCATACAAATGCAAATAAACAAAATGTTGTGGCCTTGTCTGCATTAAAGCCTTAAGACTCCTTCACTTTTATTGGGGAAAAAAAGTCTCACAAATTGATTAGACTCAACATTATTAAAATATTTTAAAGTAATTTGCCAGCTGACTGGCTCGTTTTTAGCTATGCTTTGTATATGTGGTCTAAGAAATTTCTAAAGTTACATTTCACAGACTGCCTCTTTCACGTTTCCAAACATTGCTGGAAACCTACTTCTTTCAAAGCTTCTGTGTTAGCTTCAAAGTCTGCGCAATAAATTGCAGAGAGAACTGAGCTGAAGTAAAGATTTCCAAATTTTTACAGCTATTTGATAACTACTTCGTCTTGTATATAATGACTTAATGAGCCACTTCAGCTTTCCTGATTAAGATATATGTTTTCTTCCTTACAGTACCACTGTGATCCAAAATGTGAACAAAGCTCAAGTCAAAATCAGAACTAAAAAAGACAACGTAGCAGGTGATTTTTCTAGACTATGAGTATTTCAATGCTTAAGGGAATTGTGGGAGTAGACTCTGAAATATGCAGGAATGTATCCAAACACACAGTAGGAACACTTGTAATCTGCTGCTCTTTTTCACATACAGCAGATAATTTTTATATTTAATTACTTACCTCTCATAAAATTAAATTAGTGTGTGTAACCTGCAGTCCAGTTTCTAGATCTTTGGACAAAGAATAACTTTCATAGAGCTTTACTGAAAAATACATTAGGAAATTAGGTATCAAAAATTTAAGTTTCAGGAAATTAAATATCAGTAATTGCCTGTGAAGAAAACAACAAAGATAAATCAGGATTGAATGCTTAAAATATTCCTTAAGCACAGGGATAAAACTGAACACTGAATAAACTGGAATACTTACCTGAATTTTTCATGTGCCTAGATCTTTGTGATCTCAGTACAATTCTGAAGTTCCATATTAAGATGTCAGAACCAGCACGACTTAATCATTCCAAGCTGTATAGGAAGATCTTGGAAACCAAACTTTGAGCTAAAATAATTTATTAGAAGCAAATGGGGTAGAAGTGAGTTGTACTTAATAAATCTATAACCCTTTGTCTCTTACGCACCTTCTTGTTCACTTTTGTCAGGTGTAACCTTGCCAGTTTTTGAGCATTACCAGGAAGGAGGCGACAGTAAGTGCAAAACAAGCATCTTCTGTCTTGTGTATACTTAAGGCTATTCTATGGTAATACAAAAATATCTGTCATGTCATGTCTTGCTGATAAGTCATCAGCAAGATGACTTGACATCATAGGTGTACTTTCTTACTCTATGATGCTTTTACCTGTTCCTATGACATGGAGGGATTATTAGGGACTATAATGTATTTTAATTTTCTAAATCAGTGAAATTTTTAGATGAGGAGGCAGCTTGTCTTGAATTACCTGGTTTTGAGACTGGTAGGTCTTACTGTGGACATGCACAACAATGTCTGTCGTAACATAAACCGCTATAAAGATAATTTGTTAATGGACAAAGGCTTTAGCTTGCCACTTGCTAAGCTGCCTGTATCCCCGTAGTTTGTAAAGCCCTAATCTGTATCTAGTAAGAAAACACCATAGTAGCAATAGCAACAAATACTACTTGACAGTTTTGTTTGTTTTTTCAGGCTATGAGCTGACTGGCTTGGCCAGAGGTGGAGAACAGCTGGCGAAGCTGAAGAGGAACTATGCCAAAGCTGTGGAGCTGCTTGTGGAACTGGCCTCCTTACAGGTTGGTGGGAGGAAAAAAAGGAGGAGATCATTGGTTTCTCACTATTCTGAAATGAAAATAACATAGTCTCCATAGCATAATATTTTGAGCTGTATTACACTTCTTTAGTCCAAGTACTGTAAAGTTGCAAACCTTTCCCAGCCATGAAACAGAGTTATATTACTGCTTCAAAGAAGTCCTCATTCCTTAATGCTAAGAAGAAGCTTTATTTGGAGAGTTGGTATTTGTAACTGCTAATGCGTAGTGTTCAGCATGCTACTGACATTAGTAGAAAAAATTCTGTTTCTATCAAGCATGTAGTCTATAATGCTACATTAAAGGCTTTGGCTTTCAAGTGCTATTTGGCTTTCTGTATAGAATTGATGGAAATGCTGAATTTATCTTATTATATATTAATTATTTAATCCCATTCCATCAGACATCCTTTATTACTTTGGATGAAGCCATTAAAATAACAAACAGACGTGTGAATGCAATTGAACATGGTGAGTATTTTTCCATTTGGGATGCATAATATTTTTCTGTCTCTAACATCTTACATGGAGAGGGAGCAGGGTCATGGAAGCCAGTCTTCTTTTGACTGCTTTCTTGTTAGTAGTATTTCTAACCAGCTCAGGAACTCTTCAGAAAGCATAACAATAAAGCATATTGCAAGTAAGAACAAAAATTAAAAGCCCAATGGAATGGACTGGATATGCAAACGTGAGAAAGTAATCAGGAAGTTGCATTGAGGACCTATAGAGCAAATATTGCACAAACACATTCTGGAGTCTCTGCTCGTGACTTTGACTTATTTAGTTGACTAGAAACAAAGGACAGGATGTTCTGTGTGATAGCTAGCATAATAGCTTTTAAAACTGTAATGGTGGGGTCCAGTGGAGAGCTGGTGACTTACTTTGTTGGTTTTGGATGGGATTGCAGAGTAGGCATCCAGAGAGAAATCGTGGTAGCCTATTCAGGTTTGCGTTACAGGAAACAGAACAGTCCTAACATCAATACTCTGGTATTTTTCTTTCATCGGAGTTGCTTATCCTTCATGTTCTTATTTGTAAATTTGTTTCTTGCAGTTAATCTTAGGTACCATCTACGTACAATATTGCCGTGATTCCTTTTGCTGCAGTATCCAGAGTGCTTTCATTATTTCACATTCCTTTCAGAGTTGTTGATAGCTCAGATTTAATCATCTTTGCATGTATGTAATAACTTATTTCAGTACATGATTCTAAACTGTCCTTTTCAGTACTGTTCTCCATAGACTTGTTCCTTTGAGTGTGCAGGCCTTATCTGCACCTTATCACTCTGCAAATTTGACTGTAGAAAAGGTTTCCTCTGCAGCCTTCAAATTAACTTTGGTAGTGCTGGTAACAGCTTTCTCCTTTCAGAAAGTGTTTCTGACACATAGTTTGCCCAACTGGGTGTTAAAGCTTTGTTTAATGTTATATCTCTTTTTTTTTAACCACTTCCATGGGGAAAAAGAACCTTTATAAACAATCAGAGATCAGCGCTTAGTGATTCCATTGCAGCTTTCAAAAGAACATGCTGTGGGAGATTCTGTGATGTTCAGAGTCCTGGTTTAGTCCTGGACTTAATGAAGAAAATAATTACATGTACTTGTCCATAACAAAACAGTATGATCTTCCATGAAAGACATGTAAACTCCCCCCTAGCCAAAAGAATTACTAGATTGACTTTAAACAACCACCCGTGCACTGTATTAGACAAATTCCTGGCTAATATAACAGCAGCCCAACAGTTTCCTTATTTATATTTTTTTAGTGATTATTCCCAGGATCGAGCGTACTCTTTCTTATATCATCACAGAATTGGATGAACGAGAACGAGAGGAATTCTACAGGTAAATATCTACAACAAGACTAGACTGGTCTCTTTTTCTCAAATAGACCATTCCTCAGAAGGGACCGAGGAGAACTATTCGCCAAATCTGGCGGCAAACACTGTTAAACATGACTTGGTTCTTACTGCACATTGAGTTTCCAGAGCTGGGCACTTGGAGATCTGCAATTACTTGTCTGAAAGTTACAAATGAATCCCTACCACTAGGATAGACAGGGCTATCCTTGCCATTCCTGCAGAGGGAATGATGTGATACAGTACACTGAGGTGTTCTGCCATAGAGGTCAGTGTTCTGGGCTACCTGAAGCAAAAATGTCAAGCCTGAAATGAATTAAAGGAGAATTAACTTCATTAAAGACAAGCAAAGTAGTATAATGCAGTGCTTAAGATCAAGAATATAATTTAGACTTCGTATGAAGAAATGTGTTAACCTGCAGAGATGAAGTTTTTCAATGGCAGCAGATAGCAATAAAAGCCTTTTGCCATTTGTTACAAGGATTTTCATTTCCTGGGGACCTTCTCCAGGAAGCTTTACCATATCCAAGTTGTATGGCATCTTTGCTGCTAGCCTGTTTTATGAAAACATCATGTTTGCCTTCACAGATAAACCACACTTTTCTTCACAGGTTAAAGAAGATCCAGGAAAAGAAAAAAGTATTGAAAGAAAAATCTGAGAAAGAACGGGAGCTGCGGAGGGCTGCTGGTGGGGAACAGGAACCAGCCAACCTCTTAGCAGAAGAGAAGGATGAAGACCTTCTCTTCGAGTAACACAGCACCGTTGTTGTATATGGAACAGGGGACCCAGACTACAGAAGGTCCAGTTGCAATATAATTCAGGACATGTTGCCTAAATTATACTTACGTGGCTTCTCAGTTGGTGTATAAATCTTGAATTGAATGGATTGTGGATTTCTCCTGGGAGATTAGAAATCTGGGAACTTGACTGAAGCATAAGAGGAAAAGGAGATACGAGTCAGGTGCTTTACTGTCAGGAAAGCCTTCTACTGTGCGTTCAGCCTGTTTCTTCACTTAGTAGGAATGACTTTCCCATAGGTGTGATTTTTGCAGGATGGCTCTGGATTTACTGAATTAGGTTCTTCTTTAATTGCTCCCCTTCCTAGTGTAATCAGAGGAAAATGTTATTTAGGGAGGGAGATGCATGTAACACTTTTTCCTGCTGAACTATTAATGTTCAAGTTGTTTAAAGCGGGTATCGGTACAGCTGAAGTCAGATGTCAGTAAAGACAACTCTGGTTTTCTAACCCGTTGATGAAATCCACAGTCTTCTGTGATTTATTTTGTTGCACGATTGTTACCATTGGCTTAAAACATCTATGTTTTTAATTAGAGGTTCTGCCAACTTGTGTACTGTCTGTGCTAGAAACAAGTAAAAATTGTAAGTGTTAAATACCTGGTGTCTGGCTCAAGTTGCTAGAAGATGGTGGTCTTAAAAGCTTGTCATGTTGACCTCTGGTTCATCCGCTACCCCTAGTTTAGAATCCACACTGGCCATATCTCTTTTTAGCCTGTGCCCACATTCGCTTAATCTATACTGCTTTAGGTAAGTAACCAAGGAGATGCGGCTCCCTCCTGGCACAAACACATAGAAGCTCTTCTCAACTACCCAGTAAGATGCTGCTCCAGATCTTCATTGCAATCAGTAGGTTGGCAAGCAAGGCGCAGCTGGATGTACAGTAGTGCATCCCTTCTGTGATTCCTCTCATCCGTTGCTGATCAGGGGAGACTAGGAAAGTGTCTGATAAGCAGGCTGTCACGGAGAGCTGCTCAGTTTGAAGGGCTGTTTGTCTAAAGACATCAGTTTGCAATTGGCAAACTGAACATGTGCCATAGCAGTAACACTAGTACATTGTCTCGAGTACTGCTAGTCTCTTCAAGGTAAGCATCTTGTTTTAAACGTGATCCAGTACTTAAATGCAGATGCAGGGTAACTGCAAGGAAACTAATTTCTATTAACACTTTTAAAAAGTCATTTTATAACTGAATGAAGCACAAGAACATTTCACTTTTGAAGTTGAAGGCAGCACAGCTGAATAAATCATCCATACTCTGTTGTAAAATACAGGTCCAGCTTGAAAGAGAGAACCTGTATCTCTGAGGATGTATTGTTACCTCTTCCACTGGATATATGGTGACAGAAGAAACACGAGAACATCCTCTAGGACACTGATGGGTCAGAGCATCTTTCACACATTCAGCAAAGTGGCAGAAAGACGACTCCCAAGATCCACTACAAGACGTAAAATTGTACAGTGATTTATTTTAAATCTAGAAATATTTTACATTTTTACATTAGTGTGCAGTTCATGATGTCTCAAAATACAGAGTGCAGATACATGTATAAAAGTACAATGTGGGGCTAACCACAGGTCTCAGTAAAGTTACCTTAATTATTTAAGGCATTAACCCCCCCATCTTTTATTTTAAAAAGTCACATATAATTACATTCAAAAATTCTTTTATGCAATTCAGCTAACATTTATTTTTAATTAAATCTGGACTGGTAAAAATGCAGATACCCTCATTTCAGTCTGATACAGCTCACTACAAAGCCTGTGGTAAGGTTGAAGAGTTTCACCAGGGAAGTTTGCCTAGTCTCTTTTACTCTCAAGGGAATTAACACACATTCTTCATCAAAGAAGATACAAGGTAGTTCCAAGCTAGCAGCAGGTTAATTTCTGAGTGCTGCTCAAGCCTCTCCTTTCATCAGAAAACTAGCATTGGTTATAAACTATCATAGCACCTCTTACACGGATGTCAGCAAGTACCGTGTGCCTTGGGAGTTAAAAGAGTACAGCTGAACTTCAAACATTCTTTAAGTCTACATTCAAAAGCTTATTTGTATAAAAACAGCTTCTGTACACCATTTCAGAAAAACTGGGGAGACAAACATTAGTCAAATACATTAATGGCATGATTTACTGTGACTGACACTGCTTACGAAGATTGAATACCTAAGGCGGTTCGGCAACCATCCTGAGCTGATTGTGTCTGCACAAATTTGGACAGTACGTTTGTAGCTGAGCCAGGGTACCTTAACCAACACATTTTACTGCTTTCCACCTTTGTGTCCAACTATGAAACAGTCAATACCAAAAAGCCTAATACACCTACAATCATCTTTCTTAAAAACGGGTAGAATAGATACAGTATTTTGTAATCTATGAAACACTGACTATCCAATATACCTGAACATTGTAGTTGTCAAACTATGGATTAAACAGAGAAAGTGCCTGCAATGTGAGGCAAAAAGCCGTTATTTTGAATATCCAGCCCTTAGGCCAACAGCTAGCATGTTATTATTTCTAACACTGAACTGAACTAAAGATATTAAAGTTTCCAACCCCGTTTCTCTCTGAAGGGTCATTACTTATCCCCACTAATTGCTTAATTGCTTTTCAGCCCTAAATATTAATTAAACCAGCAAATAATTTTGCTTCCTAACAGACACAAATGCACTCTACACTTCCATTTTTCAATACAAAAATGTACTGAATGTTAGTTCAGTAACTAGGAAAGTTCTCTGACAATTTCTTTGTATCTGCTGGATACTTTCAGCTCTCTAACTATGAGTGTGAATTTGTTCCATTAACATTGGAAGAAAGAATATATGCATTAGAGAATGGGAGAAAAAAATCAACTACTTTATCATTCCTCAACATTAAACAGAAGTGAACTACACATTGATGTAAGTCCAGTGTTTTACCGGTAGGAACAAAGAAACACTATGGCTAAAATTAAGAGACATTCACAGTCAAGGTTCTTTGGGCTACCCAAAAGCGAAACAGCCAAGATACTACTATTGAGTTAGCTTCAGTGATAGAACAGCCCTACTGCAGACGCACAACCTTAGTAGTTAAACCTTCACAACTCTGAATCATCTGAGGACGCAGAGATGTTCTGATCCGCTTTGCAGAACACACTAGGATACAGACAGACCTCACCTTTTGTTCACTTGTTTCAAGTTTTTTGTTTGTTTTAACAATTACAAATATTCCCCTTTCTTGTGACTTCTCAGTCAGTTACCAGTGTTCTACGCATATTTTCACTGCAGTACTGAGCAAACGCAGGACAATGTTGGCTAGTGAATTACAATACCCAGTTATAAAACAGTAGCTACATTCAGCTATTTTAATTCCAGTTAGTTATCCATTAGACCAACAGCCACAAGATGAACCATTTGCAGAGATTAAAAAAAACCCCACTACCGTCCAATGTTCAGCACATCAGTCTATTTTAATCAGTATTCTGTTATAAAACATGAGAACTTAAGTTGACTTTTAAGCATGTCTTATAACTATATTTTTCACAAAAATATAACCTCTGCCTTTCTAAAGTTCTCTAAAGATCTGTGGAAAACAGCAGCTCCAATCAGTCAATATGTTTTAAAGAAAATTCCATAAAAATATCACATCTAAAAGATCAATATAATACTCATCTTTGATTGGATCTAAAATCAATGTGCAGTCAAATCTGATTTTAAAATTCTGACTAAAAAGACACAAGGATTGAAATATTTACATTATACACATTTTCCAATTACAGTGCTATTAGAAAGTGGAATGTTTGAGAATTAAAATATTAACTCAAGCCTCACAGGGCAGCTCCAGACCAGAGCGGCATCTTCATTCTCTGTATTTTTTGAACAGGAGAGATTTCTCATTAATATTAACATTTTTCATGTGTAGATTATTTCTCTGCCCAAGTATCTGTAGAATTATGCTCCTGAACTACCATCACATCCCACAAAGTCATTAAGTTAAGTGTTAAATAACATTCATATTTATAACTATGTGACAGCATGGACTGTATATATACACACACACACTTTAAATCTTTGATTTCGTAAGGGTGATTCTAGGTAAAAAAAGGTGGATTTATGTATAAAAGTAGTTGCTAGAAAAATCTACCTAAAGCTTTAGAATTTAGTCTCCATTTCCAGACCACTGAGAAAGAAAACTTGGACCATCTTTAGAAATCGACTCACAAGCTGATGAGCGTATTTTTTCAATAATAATGCAATTTCACTGGCAAAGGATGCAGCCGTTGAGGTCTAGAGCTCACACGCATTTATACTGGAATCGGGCAGAGCTACACACCATCTCCTCGGAAAGATTACCAGATTAAAGTCCATTTGTCCCTTGGAATTGCTCTCTCATCGTAGCCAGGTAGAGGGCACCCACTGGGGTTCTGTGTCAAGTTTGTTTATTAATCGAAGTAACTCTTGATATGCCTTATCAAGATCAGAATTCACAATTGCTGTATCAAAGTAGTGGCCATTGTTCTGTTCCATCTCCCTTGTCTTCTCTATGATTTCTCTCAGCTCTTCTGGCTGCAATCAAAAAAGGAGAGTTAGTGTATGTGTGTGTAAGCCTCTACCCCACCAACAACGGAGTACTGAAAGTAACAACTCTATTCAGAAAAGTCTTCTACACAAATTTTCATGGTATTGCTATTAGCAACTGAAAAGTTAACAATCACATTGAACCATGACATATATTTGAAAGCTAAGGGCACTCAAGACAATCCTTTCTGATTGGACGTAAGTGGCAAACAGTAAATAACGGCCACAGACTGAAGTAAACGAGGAAGATCTAGCACTGCTCATTTTATGACATTCATCTTATGGAGGTTCTTAAATCATGCGTCTGAAAATTAAGTTAGGTTGCTAAGCCCATTATCCTTCTGAAAAAGACTGGAGATGGCAAAGACAGCGTGAGAGTTTAATGGTGTAGAACAAGACAACACTCCTCTGGAGATGTAGTGCTACCAACAGTCAAAGGCAACAGCTATCATTGAAATACCTTCACCAATAAATAGCGATGAGAACCACAATGAGAGCTATACCTTTAAGTTCATCAAATTACCACAGCATCAGGTAAATGACATTGCAGAAAAATAGAAAACACTACTTGGGTTCTGGAAGGAATACATCAAAAGCATATTGCAGATGTAGCTAAATGAGGCAAAGGAAGAAGCAGAAGTGGTTTGTTTTACTTCATAATTTTTTTAAACTTGGATTCTCTTCCGCAGCTTGTTTTTGTATCATATAAAGGATTATTCAGGTATAATTTTTGAGATAATTTTCTAAAGAGGATATTTTCAAAGGGGACTTCAGGCTTTCAAGTTTTTTTCTAGGTGTTATATACACTTAAGAAAATCAAAGCCGCATACAGGCATACATATAAGAAATACCCTTTTCTTTATCAGGGGAAAGGGTTTAACACAGTAGTGTTTACCCAACAGAAATAAATACAACTCCAATATGATTAATCAGAAAGAAAACAAGCATAGTTTAACACCAATAACAGTGTATTAATTTTTATTACAAATGGATTCCTTGATTACTGCAATTAAAAAAACAGGACATACATAAGATGAAGTATTTATGTAAAATAAAGTTTCATTCATTGCACAACCATGAAGGAGGAAATATGCCCATATTGATTCAGACAAAAAAAGGGAAAATCCCTATGTTTTACAACTTGGACTTTAATGGAGCTTTAGATCTTACATCTAAGCAAATGTGTCACCCTTCGACCAAACAAGGCGAGCAAAGCAATACAGCCACAGAACAGAGTGAGGTACAATTCCTGACCAACAGCCATATCAGAAGTCCCTTTAAGTTATGCTGGGAAGACTGTTCTTCCTCAGTATGAACTGTATTATGTCCAATTAGTACTTTCAAGATATTAAGGTGGCAAAGTGCTCCCACCAATCACTGTAGTGTAGATTTCAATTAAAAAGCTGCAGATCAGCATAATTCATTATCCTAGCAATAAGCACTTTGTATCTCATAAGCTGTTAAGGAACTTTTCTGAGCTTTCAGACATCCTGGTGTAACCTATGGGTTTAAACGTCATTCCGCAGAACTAACTTCTCATTTAACTTAATCTGAACTGGATAAGCTGAGATCTTGACATAACTCTGGTTGAAACATGAAAAGTGATTCTACACGATCAAGCAATAAAATAACCGTATCTGAAGAGTTTTAGAACACATCTTCAAGTAAATGCCTTTCCAAAGGCAGGTAAGTTCTCAAAAGAAAAACAGTAATTTGCTCCCTAGAGTGACTCTCAGGTTTACCTGAAGACAAAGTTGGGTTTTCCACAGTTTTGAAATAAAAGGTTGTATTTTTGTACCCAAATGCAGGGACCCCAACCAAGACATTGTGCCCCAGGGTTACTGAATCAGCAGTGGATTCCCTTGCCTCATAGCTCTCACATTCAGTTAGGCAAAAGCAACCTGAGCCCCTCCCTTAGTCCAGCCTGCCTACTAACCTGCAGCACACAGATCTCAACTACACTGCTTCCAACACACTGTCACGACCATTACCATCTCCCAATTCCAAGTAACGAGCATACAAATTTGTTTACCAAAAGCATCCCAGATCTGTAAATAAAAAGCAGCACGCCTTCAGAAGAAGTGTCAGACACATTACCTTTGGGTTTTTCCCTTCTTTGGCCAATAAAGCACGTAATCTCTCTTGTGAAGGTGGTGCAACAAATATAATATATGGCTTCAAGTCAGAATTACGTAGTGTCTTCAGTGACTGCGGAAATAGGATTTACTAAATATTTAACGGTTCCACTCATCAAAAGGGCATTTAATAATGCATTATTCACATGCTGTAGCTGATAATACACTCTTGAAACACAATGACAATTGTACAATACAGTAACAGCAGTATAATTAACCGTAACAGTATTATCATCGCCACTCAGAATTCAGTCACCTTTTCCTACAAACTTGATATTCCAACATTTTTCAGCTTCATGGAACCCAAACATTCACTTTTGTTCAAGAATATTCTTCATAAGTAAACTGAAGGAACATATCTTTTGGTATCCAGAAGCAAATAAATTTACCTACACTGAAGTAAGTTTCCTTACAATGATGAGCAATGGTATCAGATTTTAAGAGAGAAAAGTCTTTAAATACTGCAGTTTAATCTCTTCTGTTTTGAAGATTAAAATACAAGGTATCAGATTCACCACTACCGTATGCTTAGCATATTTTTTTGGCAGGCTACATTTATATCAAGAGACAGGAAATAAAAAACTGCAGTTTAATTTTTCCAAAAAGTTCCTTCTATGTGTCCCAGGACACACAACTTGTCTCTGAGGTAGATTTTTATAACCACAGAATTAGATCAACTTTCAGTGTTACAAATTTTCAACTTATTACATGCTTTACTAGGATAGCTCATGGGTATCGCAAAGTATCACATGGTCCCAACCAGTGATTGCTAATTACAGCTTCAATAATACCAGACTTTACTGATGTGTCTGAGTTTTAGGGTGACTTTTGTGGCATCTGTAACAGCAGATGACCTCATACATATAATAATATATTAGAAAATGGGCTCTGTTCTTCGACTCTGCCTCCTGCCACATTTAACTAAATTTCCAAGTTGCAGTCTCCGAGTTTGTCTCTCCATAATCAAATGGTCATAGATAAAGAGCTTTTCAATATTGTTGATGCAATGTACTTCAATCCTCTATGTTATGGAACTGCAGAAACATTCCCAAAATGCAGTTTCCAAGTATAATCACAAACAACCTTCTCTCCATCTTCAAAAACTCCAGAGCTCACAGAATAATTGGAAGACAGAGATGCAAATCTTATTTTAATTAATTGTTCTATTCAGACGGTTTACAGATACTTAAAGCTGGTGAGAACTATGTCCCCTGTTGCCTTTAGCACAGATAAAGAAGTTGTGTATTATTTCCAAACAAGGAATAAGAAGGCTGTATTTACAACACGCTAAGTAGTTAACTGAACACCACTGAAAGAAAATTTGAAATATAAATGAAAATGGACCTTGAAAACACACTCATTTTATATAAACCAAATACAGCTCTTTAGATTTTCACAGTAGCTTCTACAACTAAAACACAACGGGCAACAGCTTTGCCATACCTGCGTATGAAGATTTAAAAGGCATATCTTGCCAGAGTTGATTACTTGCCGCACAGAATCTATGCTGGTACCATAGAGGTTCTTTTCAAACTCTCCATATTCAATGAACTTCCCTGCAGCTATGTCACTCTCAAATGCCTGTCGGGAAATGAAGTGGTAATCCCTGCCAGCTATTTCAGTCTCTCGCCTGCTCCGAGTAGTATCTACAAACAAGTGCAACAAAAAAAAAGAAATTGAGACAGTGACAGACCTGTAGAACTGAAGAGGAGAAATAAGCATTTCTCTTAGGAGATACGTTGTTAACCAAGCCAAAAAAGGCATCCAAAATACCCAAGAAATGCAAGTATTTTATTTTCTACAATAAATATCCCTGGACAGATTAAGATGACAGAGGCTGAACCTACATTTAGAGGTCTAGTTTACATTATCTAGAGGAAAAAAGAACAGTCAATAAGAAAAGGAATAGTTTCACTTGTGCAGCTGGATTCTGGATGTGAAAACACCTATTAGTTGTTTATAACAAGTTATATTGTTAAGCTGTTTGCAAACCTAGTTTAGGGTACATTAGACATTACAAATATAAAATTAACTGAAATATACGTGGTTGGGAAGGCACTAAAGCCACCTAAATTTAAATATATGCAGCATAAGTAGGTTAAAGATTCTTTGACTGATGTACCAGTTTCTTTTTTTAAACTTCCGTAACTCACTCCAATGTTATTCAAACTGAAATATATGCATGTCATATAATGCCTCTGTAACACTGTGTTGGGACACTGGATTTGCATTGACTTGTAAAGCTACTTTTTTCCACACAAGATGTAACTTTATTTGTCTTTTATCCAAAAGCTGACTATATCCTTCTCAAAATTCCCAAACTCCTAATTGCTATTTTCAACACAAGAGGATTTGTCTGCAGAAAATGTTTAGAATAAACAATCATATCTGCCCGTCAAGCTTACGGGGAACTGCAGAAGCAAAGCGATCCACTTCGTTATTCATAAGTCTCTGCCGCAATTCATTTTGTCCGCAGTTCTGTGGGCCGATCAGAACAATAGGTCGTTTCCTATTTGCTGGTTGATGATACAGTGACATTTCCTCGTAGGTCAAAATTTCCTCATTGTCATAATCTTGAGAAAGACACAATAAAACAGTCAGAATGCACCTCACTGTTAGTCGCATGTCTTGCCTGTTATGTGGTATCTAGTTCTAGTAGGCTCCTGACTCTCTGCCCAGCATCTAACTGCAAGTCACCAAAGAATGCAACAGAACCCCAAAGATCATCAGTAAGATGAAGCTTCCCCCCCCCCTAAACTCAAGAAATAACTTTCTTGCAAACAACAAGTTTCTAGTACAAGAATAATACTTGATGCCCAACAACAACAAAAATACCGAAGTGCTTTCTTAAGAATATAGTATAAATAGCCTATAAACTCTCTCTGGAGAAAGTTTCTGTTTACTAAACTTAATTATGCAGAGTGAGATGATATTACAAAACCATAATCAATTGGTTCATCATTGTAAAATTAGGAGTGCTTTCATGCCTAAAAGCTATCTGTTTTTTTCACCCCTATCATCTGGTCTTTATTAAAGACACTAAATGACCCTACAAATTCTGCCACCATCTTCCACTAAATGGTCTTACAAACCATACTACTGCTCCCAAACAGAACATTACCAGGCAGTATTTCTAACATATCCTGAATTTTATCATTCTTTTCACAAGGCTATGTGTAGAGTGTTTTGTAGTTGCTAATAAGTGCACATGCCATGCAAAAGGTGTTTCTTACCATCATTTTTATTTGCATTGTATAAAACCTTTTTCCGTTTCTTTTTGTTTTTCTTCGCACACCAGAGTTTTCCTAACCAAAATAAAAATTATCACAATCAAACACTCATACAATAAAAAACTTCCTATCCCACTCACTATATCTTCAAAGTGGAGAATTTATTCCGCAGTTTTGGAAAGGCATACTATTCTTAATTACATCAGTTTGGTGTACTAAGCAATGCCAAGGACTTCAACTGAGTCATGGCAGATAAAATTCTTTAAGAAAAAAGGGGCTTTCCAAATTCCCCCACATCATTCTAATTACATTGCACATCGTTATGAAAAAAACCCATGATTTATAGAACAAAGTGCTAAATTCACACCATTATTTACATGAAGAATTTCAAAGAATCATCCCATTTCTCTTACAAAAGACAGAAAAATTTTCTACAATTCTACAGTGACAAGGTTCCAAATATCACTAATTAGCATCTCTATAAGAGTTAAGATTTTTTTTTTCCTTGGAAAGCGTATATCCAACCTGATTTTTCTGGCTCCTTGTCTTCTTCTATGGTTTGCTTCATTGCTTCTCTTTGTTGCTGAAAACTTTTTCCTAAATGCATTAAAAAAATATTAAAAAGCAGTTAACATTTAAAAACCATTTCCACACTTTTTTTGTAATGCCTACTCATTTTACTTTTTCCTAAGCTTTCACATCTCTGAAGGTTCTAGTAGAATATGACCGAAGAGAAACTTAAAAAGAGAAAATAAAATTTAAAAAGTGAAACTAAAATTGCTGTGAAGCTTGTTTATGGCTTTAAAAATATTTTAATCAAGACAAACCTAAAGAGCATTTGTACTATTCTGGACAGTTTTGCCTGGAAAATTCAAACTTTTGGAAAGGCCATTTTTCCCCACTATGATGATAGGGTTTTCTAATTCTTTTTATATGCTGAACATATTCTATTTATACTAAATCTTTTGAACTTCAAGTTGAAAAAGATCAGCCTATATTTAAACCAGTGTCCCTCTCAACTTGCTCAAATGTCATAAAGTAACAGTGTGATATTCTATGGAATTTGAAGTCTTTTTTTCACTGTGGTTTTCACTTTAATGGATTAGAGTGCAGTACATATTTCAATGCAAAAATTATATATTGACTTCAAAACCCTATTACTCAAAGGGTGACAATAATTAAAAAGGAAGCATGACTGTTACAAGTAACTGAAGCTCTTTGCTAAATCAAAACATGCAGAAAAGTTACCAAGAAAAAGGTACATTTTTCAAATAGACTACTTGATGTAGTAAAGAAACATAACAGCTGTGCTCATCTCCAGAGAACAAGTAGGCTGATGTCCCACTTTTCTTCCGTAGCCAGCCAGCAGAGGGAACTCTGAATCCACAGAGTCCCCAAGGTGGAGGAATAAAGGAAGAGGAGAGTAGCTCTTGAAAGGTGAACTGCAGTGGAAGTGGTATCTTTATTCTGTGTTTAACATCTATACATGGAGATGCCTCTAAAAGGTCAACCTTCCAAGTGAAATAAATAACCAACAGTATGTTCTGTTGCAAAAGGTTCAAAGTTACAGACATTTAAGGTAATGGATATTTAAAGGTATATGAGCTTTTGCAAACCAGAATATTGTTCATGTAGCTATGGGAATGACTGGCTGTCAAGCTTTTTCTAGAGCTTTATTTACCAGGGATAAGGCCTGCCAATGGCTGATTATCTTCATCTCCATCTCTGTAAGCCTGCCACCAGTTTGGATCTTCTTGGCTGATCACATGGAGTATATCTCCTTTTTGAAAAGACAGGCCTAACTCTCGGCAGGGGACGTAAGGGTCATCAGAGGGATCATAATCAAAATGTGCTTTCACATGTATCTGTGGAAGATCAAATGCAAAAACATAAGAAAAGAAACCCCTGTGACTTCTGAAGAATTAAATCTCATTTTTCTGAGATAGCAGTGGAGCTCCAGTATATAAGAACTCCAACATTCTATAAAATGGAAATTTTATCTGGGGCATACAGGAGGTACCGGAATGGAACCATTACCTGGACAGCGACAGTTGTGGTAGGCTGGAGGTGAAGGCCTGAGTTTAACTCTTGTTAATTCTGAAGTATATGCAATTTCCTCACCATTTTATGAGGCAAAAACCCCCAAGCTACTGATTTAAGTTCTTTGCATTCAAAAAGTATCAGAAATAGTCCGATTTGTTTAAAATACCTAATAAATACACAGATTGAAACCCATTTACTGGGCTTTTGGAGAAGTTTCACTTGTAAAATATCATACTTTGTCACCAACCATTAGTGTTTTTGTTTGGCTGTGATATAAATTAGTGCATTCTTTATTCAAACTGTTAAAGCTGTCTCAAGAAATGTATGTTAGCTAAAAAGATAATGAACAAAGTTTCCAGGATATGAACTTTTCCTCCCAAAGCGTATTTGCAAGTTCCATCAACCCTTTGGTTTTTTTTTTAAATAGAGAAATGGGGAGTTTCAAAACAGAATTTCAGAAGCACAGGCTTCTACTTTTATAATTTCTTACTGTTTTAGAAACAGACTTAAAATCATACTAGCAGTTTCAATTTAACACCATCAATCTTTTTCAACAATGAAATCAGGTGTTAGTCTGGTAACAATTAAACCAATTTAAACAATTAATTTTTGAGTTTTCATTTTGTTCCACAATGTAAGTGACCCACAGAAAAACTCTATGCTGTTACTAGAAAAATAAGGCGAGTATCACCAAGCTCAAGAACTTATGTAGAGCTACTTACAACTGTTTCCTTTGCAGGGGGTGGCTTGCTCTGCTGACTGGGAATCAATACAAAGGTCAGAGTACCATGCATGTCAGCCTGAGAGGAAGAATAGATTTTTCATATACAGAATCAAAATACAGCTCACAGTTCAGAATTTTAATAAGCAACATATTTTTTTAAATGCTTTAAAAACTTCCATAAAAGGCAGTTCCTAACAGCATATCATCTACCCCTTAACTGGTTTAAGAGACAAAGTACAGATACAGAAGCAGTGATTCAGTGGAAGGCTAGAAAGCCAAATGTTGATATTCAGATTTTAAAAGCCTAGCATTCTTTATTGTACATAAACTATTTCTATTTGAAACAG
>VXBO01011848.1:830-27348 GCA_013400135.1 Rhinoptilus africanus | reverse complement strand
TTATATTTGAGCTTGTTTCCCTCACTTTCAAGATGCTCTTTGATTTTACCAGTTCCTGGTTTGAGTTATTGATTTGTTGCTTGCAAAAACTCGATTTTAGGAAATTATGAAATTAAAGATCACTCTTTTTTACAGGTATTCTTCTGTATTGGTCATTGAAAAGAGGCAAATGAGCCTTGGCTAAAGTATTCTATTAGGACCAAGGGTTTATGGGAATGTTTGTCTTGTTTCTTGCTCTTCCTTGTTAGAAAACCCCCTTGTATTGATATTATTTTATCCAGTGTCTAATACAAAGAATATTACTAAGGTTTCTTTAAATACAAAAAAGAAACTAATTATTTTAGCTGTTGGAAAGCCATATAAATGAAGTCTGAACACTTTTATTCGTTAGGAATTCCGTATCTTTCCATCCAATTTTGTACATTAAATCTAATTCTGACTTCACTAAACACACTAAGTAATACTTGAATTACATAAAGAAAATAACAATGTGTTATTTGGTTGTTAATCATGTTGATGGTCAACTCGGAACCTTTTTTTCGGACTGAGTGAACACGTACTTATGCAAGACTTATTTGTGCACTTGAAAGTCTACATGAGTTACTTTGGTGTCATTGGTTTAATGTATCACGGGCAAAACTTCTTCCCTACCTTGACCATTTGTGTGTAGAAATCACAGAATGTGCCACAAACTAAACCAGATTTCTAGGAATCCGTGAGGTTTAATTAAAAATAGTTATTTCACTTCCCAACTAATGATGAAACTGAAACCTGTTCTGCATGACTATGTTTTCCTGTTCCTGCTGAAATATTCTGGTGAATGCTGATTAATGATGCAAAATTCCATGATAGAAATGTGAGTCTGTAAGGAAGAACAGTGCCAGAATCTCATTTGAAACATACATATGCATAGAAAACAAGTTTATGTAAACATTTGAGGGACTTCAAATTTCATCTGTATTGTGTGTCTCAGTGGTGGTGGTGGTTTATTTTTTTAACAACTAAATTGACTAAGTTAAAGTCTTGATTATTTCAAACAGGAAGAAGCTGTTTAAAGTTCATGAATGCTATTGCAAATATTTTTATTATTTTGTCTGCAAAGGTTTTATCCTTTGTAGAGAAAATAACACGTATGTCTCAAAAAATACAGTGTAACTTCTTGCTGGCTGAAATGTCTTTTTTTTGTGATGGACTGGCAAAAATTTCAGTTGGTATTTGGGGTGGCTGTTTTTTCTGTAGCTAAAATACAGCTTTTTGGGAGAAAGGTGGTGTAAAAGAAAATGATGTTGAGAGGTCTCCACTTCTTCATAGGGAAGTGAAAGCCTGCATTAAATGAAAACATGATTGGGTTCTGGACCTGATGGGAAGAATGAGTTTTTAAAATAGCAAAGACTTCAAGAAGACTTAGTGAGACAGAAAAATCTGGTGTTGTCCTAGTAGTTCAAGTTATCAAAAAATGTATTTAATTTTGAATATGAAGTGTTGGTGGACTCATCAGCTGTCATTAAATCTCATAAGTGGTCAAAACTGTATTTTATCAGAGGCATATTTTGCTTTTGATAGGTAGCATAAAGTTATGTGTATGCAATACTGAGAATCAAGTAAAATTAAACCACATTCTGCTGTTCTTCTTTAGAAACATTCCTGCGTAAATACTGCAGTAATACTGTCATGCAGAGTGTATCCTTTCTTGTTGTATCCTTTTTTTGTGCAATGTTTCCCGTAGCACTCAAATGCATCTAAGTTTTTGTATAGAGCAGGTGTGGGGAGGAGTTTACATGTTTTAGAGCTTGAAATAATCTGGTAATTTTAAAAGCAAAGGGCACTTTTTCAGGGGGAAAAAATAATAATCAATGAGTGTCTGTGTTGTGTGAATAGGCACAATGGAGGTTCCTAGTCTTAAAGGTGCCTCCACCTTCTTCCTCAGAGGTCATATAACCTGCTAATTTGTGGTCCTATTCCTTAGCTTGTATGAGCTAGAAGTGTTCCACTGATGCGTGTGGAGCTGTGCTGAGCTAACACTGAGGATTTCGTCCTGTTGTTCTTTTAATAAATATAATAGTAATACTATGTTCGCTTAAAGTATATTGCAGAGCAATTCTTAATAATATTAAAGGGTTGACCAGTATTTTAGATCACTTGTTGATTATTGTTCTGGTATATGAGAAACAATCTGTAGTTGACTTAGTTTGTACAGTCCTTGCTTTTTCTTTTTGAGTAGAGAAGAAAATCTAACAATACTTTGCAACTAATTATTTGGAATTTAACTATTAATCACTGCTACTTTTTTGTTGGTTGGTTTTTTTTTTAGACTGTTCTCTGCACTGAGGTAGTGTTGCCAGTGACTAACACTTCTTTTGTGGGTTTCATATTCCATTATTGTTTAACTTACTGTAATACAAAATTAATGCAGCCTGTATCTGTTAAGTCAGATTTTTTCCAGACATTAAGCACTTTTCTAAATACTAAGCATCTTTCAATTTAGTTGTCAAAGAGTAACATTTTCTGGTTGTTCATACTTTTAACATGCCTTTGTGATGTTCCAGGTCCCTTTTGTGTTCCATCTCTTTCAAGTATTATCAAGCTGGGGGAAGAAGCAGTGTAATCATCAGGACTCTGGAACTGTGCGTAGTAGCATTTCTAAAGTATTTAAGGCAGAGTATAAACTTTCTCATCTTAAAGATTCCAGATCTCTTTAAACTGTCACAAGACTTATATGATAAATGTATGTTAGTTTGCTTGTGAAATCTCTAATAAATTATTTCCTTTCTCTTCATTTTGCCTTTTTCTCTTCATTTCGACTGTTGTAGAGTTTTGGAGTGGGAAGGAGGAGGAAGACGTGTTTGTAGGGGTTTTTGGTTTGTTTTTTGTTTTTTTTAAAGGTGAACAGCCCAGTTGTATCTGTACAGCATGATTCAGAGTATATATTCATATGCACCTCCTTGAGCGTGATGTTTAACTGTTAGTGTTTTAGGGCTAAAAGATAAGAAAAATCTAAGGATAACCTCATTTTAGTGTAAATCTCCTTGTCTTGGAAACTAAGGAGGAGGACTAGTGCACTGGCATGAATTGGTACTGTGAAATTAGGCACTTTTTTCCTTGGTAATTAACTTTCATTGTTCATCCACATCTTGAAAAACATCACTAAAGGCATTATAATAAACGTAGCAGTTCAAATAGTGTTAAACCATTGTAGGTGCGGTCCTTGCTTTGTTGAACTGTGTTTAATAAAATTCGGTGCTGTGGAGGTCACATGGCAAGATTTGTTCCATACTGGGAAGTGTAGTGTAACTTTGCAAAACCCCCTGGGAAACATTTCAGTGACGTTTACTGGGCAAGAGAATCCAATGGATTTAAGGAGAAAATTATTCCCTAATTCATATTTGGTGGTGTGGTAACCGGCTGGTACAAAGACTTTTGTTTTGTCATGATTCCAGCTGCAAATAGTCTAAATCACTAGTATTGTTTGCTGGACTAAAATAAGTGTGTCTTTGCTCTTTTTTCTATGTGAACTGTCATAGCAGAAGCCTCTAAAATGCATTTACTGGAATTCTTAGTAGCTTATTTGCTTACATTCCCATGTGGAGCCTGTAGTTGTTTGTTAGTTTATCTTATCTGTATTTGGAGTAATAGGCCAGGAAAAACACACTAGGGGAGAAGTTTTATGAGAACTTTTGAAGGGTTTATGATGGTTAGAGAGGAAAAAAAACAAAGTGGCTTAACATTTTTTCTGAGTGTACTGTATAAGACATACTCTCTACCATCCAATACTGGTAATCTACCAAGGAAACTTCTGCAGTCCAGTTGAGAGAACTTTTTTTAAAGTCGGAAAGCAAAGCTTTCATTCCCTTACATCCACTGGGGTTTTGTATACTCATTTCTGCTGGTTGATGTTTGGTTGGGTTTTGGTTTTTTTCTTTCCCTTGGAATGTTCTGTTTGACATTTCAGGTTAAATGACCTCTATATTTTAACAAGTCATTATGGCTGGCCTCCAAGATCACACTTAAGCTGCAAATGCAGGCTTATTTCACAATTTTTCTTCACTAGCTAATGGCACTGTAATATTTCTTATTTAATTATACCTTTGAATATAGTCACATCACTGTTATTCTCAAGGTGAGGCTGCCTCAGACAATCTAACAATCTTGAATTTTACCATAGTGCTCTTGTATAAATTGACTCCTTGATATAGCAAAGATCTTGTGATAGCAGAAGCTAGATCTGATTTATTTTCTATATATAAATGTGAGTTGTGTGCTTTGTCAGAATTTTCTTTGAAAGGTCATTCAGAATTCAGAAGGTCATCCTAAGAAGCTTTTAATTCTAAAGAGGTGGATTTTAAAAAATCATGCACATTTCTCCAGTGTCCTCAGTGTGAGCTTGATATATAAGCTCAGTTTCACTTCCAGTCTTTTGAAATCTTTTTTTCCCTCAAAAATTTAGGGACTTCACTGTGTGGTATTGAAAAGAAGTTTTGGTTTTGAGAAGGTAAAAATAATAATGCAAAGTGGAGACGACATGCATTCAGAAATAAACAGTTTGTAGCTAAATTATCCTTGTGACAGTAGTAACTTGGAGAAGTCACCAAGACGTTTTTCATGTTACATAGTTTGCATTGTTGTTATCTCTTCATATCTTTGAGAGCTGACAGCCAGGGGAGGACCTAATGTCAGGCTGAGAATCGCTTTTCCTTTATTATTTTCTAGGATGTTTCCCAGCTGCTTCCAGTTTATTCCTTACATGTACCTCCCTGCTTGCTCCAAGGCTGATGGGAGCACATTTGCTGTTGTAGATACTTTGGTTTCCTTGAGTAGCTGACGTTGCTGCTGTTCCCGTTGTAGGACAAACACTTCAGTCCTGCAGCTCCTGCCCGAGTCTCTTTCCCCAGCCTAGCAAGCAGCTCCTGGCACGAGATCCTTTCATCTTTCATGCAGGCGAATATCCTCTAGTTGTGGTTTTGACTGTTACAGAGAAAAGAAGCGTTATTCTGATAATGACAGACTCCGCGTGTTACTTTGTATGGCAAAGCCGCTGTAGCAACATGGAAGTAGCAAATACAGTTAATCTACTGTAGTCTTCAAAGCTGCGGAACNAGGCTCTGGGGGAGCGACCGTAAGTTCTGATGGAAACTGCTTTCCCGTAACAGCCTTTACCATCCCAAGCCTCAGCAGGCCTGTGCCCAGCTTTCGCAAGTTTAAATATCGTTGCTGGTATTTTGGAGGTAGCAGCTGAGTTTCGTACCACAGGCTTTTAACCCGGCGGAGGACAAGCTGACCTGAGTTCTCACGTTGTCCGAGGCAGCAGCAGCGTTCTTCGGAAACAGTTCTCTCTCTTGTCCTTTGGATTGCGATCAGTTGTGCTCTCTCTTCCGTAGAAGAATACGGGCCTCTCTTTCCCAAGTTTCAAAAGCATTTTGGAGCTTGAGCCCTCAGAGAGTGGCTGGGGATTTCAACATCTCCAGTCTCTTGTTACTGCTGGTGCTGAAGCCGGAGCAGCTGTAAACCTGTTTCAAAGTATTGGAAAAACTGCACTGAGTCTTTGCTTCCAGCAGTAGGCCTTGGAGCTGGTTGGGTCAAAATTTATTATTCTTACTTATTTGNTCATCTTTCATACAGGCGAATATCCTCTAGTTGTGGTTTTGACTGTTACAGAGAAAAGAAGCGTTATTCTGATAATGACAGACTCCGCGTGTTACTTTGTATGGCAAAGCCGCTGTAGCAACATGGAAGTAGCAAATACAGTTAATCTACTGTAGCCTTCAAAGCTGCGGAACCCTTCCTTGTGGTACCAGGGTTTGGTCTGGGTGTGGATGGAGCCCCTGGACTCTACTGCACATAAAAAGGTGTATGACGGGGAACACGCATGACGTCCTGCCGCCCATGTTGAGTTACAGGTACAGAACCAGGCTATTAAAGTAGCCGTGTGAAAGGCCAGCTAAGTACATTTTCAAAGCAGTGAAGTAGGACAAAAGCGAAGTGGTGCTATACTCGAGGACTAAAATACTTTTTTTAAAAAAAAGCGAGGAGCATACATACGGAGAGATTTCCTTTCTCATATCTCGAGAATATATTCCAGAATGTCGTTTTACCTTGACTCAAGGTGACGCCGCGGACGATACAGCTTTCACATCAGCCGCTGGATTTTGCCGTTCGGCCCTTCCCCGCCGGGGCTGGCGCTGGCGCTGGCGCTGCCCTGCCGGGGCGCTGCCGGCCGGCCGCTNTTAATTTTGTGATTTTTGTGTACTGCTTTGCGTGCTTACTGCTGTAGGTAAAAACTGCCAATCTGATCAATGGCTTCACTCACCGGGGAAGATTGAACTTTCTTAGCTTGTTTTCTTTTAATACGTGTTCTTCCTATCAAGGCAAAGCAGCATTCTTTCATGAAAATGGAAACGCAAACCAGCAGCTTATGGCTGAAATTTAACTCTATACTCTACCGAAGATCTACAAGTAAATAATTCCATTAAAACGATTTTGTTTACAAGCAGGAGAACAAGCTAAATTTACCAAATGATTCATTCTAAATAACTCTGGCTGCTTGTGAAGTACAGTGACAACCTTGGCAGCTCGCAGTAAGAAACCTGCTGCTTCTCCAAGGCCTTGTCTGAATGTGTACAAGCCATAGCAATACGGATTGAAAAAAAAAAAAAGCCTCTCAGGGATAAATGGGAATGAAAAATACATTCAAATGAGAAATGAAATGTCCATTTCAGTCTATATAAGCGCTCCTTTGCATTTTAGGGGTTTTTTTTTTGGCTTCATACTAAAAAAAATACAACTTTTGCACACTAAAGCCAGCATGTATTAAACAACGTCTCTATTTTGCCTTCAGAAAAACAAGTTACCCTTAGTATGGGAGATTGAGAGAGATAGAATCCAATTCACAAACAAAATTACAGTCAAATAAAGCTAAATAAATATGATGCCAGAGATGGGCATTTACTTTTAAATGTGTATTTTGTAATGTGTACTTTACCCTCTTGCAGGAACATAAGCAGGCGGTAAGAAGAGCGGAGCCGATCATGGAGCACAGGATGGGCCTCTCTTTTCTTCTGTTTGTTGTCGGGTTTTGCTGGGCACAGTACAGCCCTAACACCCGCCCTGGGAGGACGTCTGTCGTGCACCTCTTCGAATGGCGCTGGGCGGATATCGCTCTGGAGTGTGAACGCTATTTAGCTCCCAATGGATTTGGAGGAGTTCAGGTATGTCGGTTCCTGGCAGGAGGTAGTAAAATTGCTGCATAGGTGGTAATTTGTTTTTCAGAGAAAATGGTCAATTCGCCAAAGGACAGGTACTGAGAAAGAAAAATAGAAATGGGTAATGGAAGTAGTAAATGCTGACAAATATATTCTTCAGCCATCGTCGTGTAAGCGCAAATTTATTTCATTGCTGCAAGGTGTATGGTTTGAATTCTGTACTATTACATTTAGATGAATTAGAATTGCATATCACTGGCTAAATCTTTTTTTTACTGCTGTGAAGAATAAAAAAAGCTATGTTTGTAAAAACCTATGTTTATCTGCTTAGTATTATTTAAATCGAGGGAAGCTCTTAAGAGCTGGGTAAACATAAAATGAAACTATGAAAGAAAGGGCTCCCAAAGAAAATGACAAAGTGCTGAAGGTTTTAAATAAATAAAAGGCTGCTAATCGTGTTCACCCAAACTGGCAAGTTTCTCTCTGTAAAGCCTAGTGTCAGTGTAAGCCAGTAAAAGGCCCTTTTTTGGAGGAACATGGTGTGAGCAGGCAGAAATGAACCAAACGCAAGTTCTGGGGGAGGTGTGTCGATGTGAATCTCTTCTGCCTGAGCAACAGACACGTCTTCCTGTGGAACCAGTCCTGTCAGATGGGTGGGGTAGTACGGCTGGTAGTAACAGTCACCTATTAAACTATTTCAGTTTGTTTGTCAGATTCCTCAGGAAAAAATGGTGAGAGACGTCTGCCTGTGTCTTGTAGCTCAGGAATTTGCAAGTTGACCTGAGTGAGAACTTTCTCCTAATTTTCAAATAATACATCTTTCCTTTGCAACCTTTTTTCCAGGCACACAGGCCTGATTGATTTTTTTTATTATTATTTTTTTTATTTCTCAGACTGTGGTATATGATTGGATATCTTTTTAATCCGTGCTGTGACAGTGTCTCAGAAAGTAAGGTTTTTTAGATACAGACTTGCTGAACTGGTCACAAAGGCATGGCAGCTAAGTAGGCGGCAGCCTAGGGATCTTTGTGGGAAATGGTGGGGTCAGGTGGTTATGTCCAGAGGCTTGGAGGTCTCAGAAAAAGCTTGTTGCCTGAGAAGTATCCTGGAAACAATCTATAAAAGGAAGAGTTATTAGCTGGTCTGGAAACTGGCAAGTCTCATGTCAAGAATGCTTTTATCGAAGGCCTGCATTCATGAAGATAATTAGGACACTATGTCCATGGACCTAATTTTTATAGTATGTTTCTACCTGCTGAAGGTCCAGGCCTAAGTCTCTTATTTCCAGCCCACTATAGCATAAGCAGAGGGTACTAAGGATCTATGTGGGGATAGGTATTGTGAGAGCCCTCCATTAAAGGGACCTGATTTTCTATTTTTATGTTCTTTCTCTAACAATATCAGACAAACGAATAAACCATTATCAGTATCCTGTTACCAAGAGACACCATTGTATTCACAGATTTCACCTCCAAATGAAAATGTTATCATTACTGACCCTCGGCAGCCATGGTGGGAAAGATACCAGCCCATCAGCTACAAGCTGTGCACACGATCTGGAAATGAAACTGAATTTAGAGACATGGTGACCAGGTGCAACAATGTTGGAGTAAGTGCTTTGAAAACCTTATGGTGTTAACAACACAAGGATATGGACAACTGGTAATTTAGAAGGGAAGACATGGTAGCACAGGAGGGAAGATGAGGTTTTTTCATAGAATCATAGAATAGTTTGGGTTGAAAGGGACCTTTAAAGGTCCCTGGGCCTGCTGGCCACGCTTCTTTTGATGCAGCCCAAAATACAGTTGGCCTTCTGGGCTGCAAGTGCACATTGCTGGCTCATGTTGAGCTTCTCATCCACTAACACCCCCAAGTCCTCCTCCTCAGGGCTGCTCTCAATCCCTTCATCCCTCAGTCCCTTCCCCAGCCTGTGTTGATACTGGGGGTTGCCCTGACCCAGGTGCAGGACCTTGCACTTGGACTTGGCGCTGTTGAATTTCATGAGGTTTGCAGGGGCCCACTTCTCAAGCTTGTCCAGGTCCCTCTGAATGACATCCCATCCCTCGAGTGTGTCAACCACACCACACAGCTTGGTGTTGTCTGCAAACTTGCTGAGCATGCACACGATCCAACCGTCTATGTCATTGATGAAGACATTAAACAGTGCTGGTCCATATACGGACCCTTGAGGGACACCACTTGTCACCGATCTCTATCTGGACATAGAGCTGTGGACTGCTACCCTCTGGATGCGACCATGCTACCAATCCCTCATGCACCAAACATCCATGTCTTTTCAATTTAGAGAGAAGGGTGCTGTGGGGGACTGTGTCAAAAGCCTTACAGAAGTATAGATAGACGACATCCATAGCTCCTCCCTTGTCCTCTGATGCAGTCAGTCCATCACAGAAGGCCACTAGGTTGGTCAGGCAGGACTTGCCCTTGGTGAAGCAATGCTGTCTGTCTCGAATCACATTCCTGCCCTCCATGTGCCTTAGCATAGCTTCTAGGAGGATCTGTTCCATGATCTTCCCAGGCACAAAGGTGAAGCTACAAGTCAGTAGTTCCCAGGGTCCTCCTTTCTACCCTTCTTAAAAATGGATGCAATGTTATTTGCCTGTCTGTTGAGATGCATGTTGTGTCACCAATGCTATGTGTTAATAAAAGAGAAATATTTTAAATAAAATGTTGTGGGAAGCAAGCAAGCAGAAATAGGGGGATAGGGCAGGAGGTGAGAGAGAAGGAATATTAATTAGTGGTGCTGTGGGAAGTAGCTTTCTCAAATGGAAATGTGAATACTATTCCCTAGGTACATATTTATGTGGATGCAGTAATCAACCACATGTGCGGAGCTAATGCTGGTGCTGGTGACCATGCTACTTGTGGAAGTTATTTCAATGCAAAGACTGAAGATTTTCCATCTGTTCCATATTCTGGCTGGGACTTTAATGATCATAAATGTAAATCTAGAAGTGGAGACATTGAGGATTATCATGATATATCTCAGGTAAACCTAGAACTATAAATATATTTTCAATGTACATCTGTTCCTGGTGTGTGGTTTCTTTGCTCCCCTTTACTGTCAAGGCATATTTTGAAAACAAAACAAAAACCCTAGTGGAAAACCATCCAAATTGATAATAGAGGTTGACATTACTATGAGGAGCACCGCTTTTTAAAGGGATAGCTTTGCTTGAGCCAGTGGCTCAATTTCAGATTTAGACAAATGTGCTTAGGTACTCGATAAATACTGTTTTAAAGATCATTAAATCTGTTTAGGATTTATCGTTGTTTGCTTTGTTTTTATTATCTTAATTTTTTGTGCTTTAAAAAAAAATAATTGTTATTAGCCTTTTATTTTGATTTGGAAATTTTCTTTTGTCTCAATTTCAGAAGAGAGAGATTAAGATTTCATAAAGAAAAATAGTAATGCTAAAATCTTGAAAATCAACCCTCTGTTTAGAGATTTCTCTTCCTAGGAGTCTGTCTCTTCCTGTATATCAGATTACAAGGTCGGGACTCTGGAACTACCACAGAGTGAAAAATTATTTTATGAAGATAAATACCTATTTTTCTTAAATAATGTCTTACGCCTTTCAAATGCATTTGGTCTTTCGTGAATCTAGGTTGAGGGGAGAGGTGTTTTGAAGAAATGGCAGAAGAAGGGGAGACTTCAAATGTCCCTGAATTCTTGAGCATTTCTAACGGAGCATCTTTCTAGCCAATTTTTTAGTACAGTTTGCAACATAGGCTGATGCACCTTGCTCTCTCTTGGCAGATGTGCATACACATGGAAACCCATTATAAGAGTTACTAAAAAAGAATTTCAGTATATTCAGGTTACATTTAAAGTATTCTTTTGAAGAAAATTGATGCCCATCATTTTGTATTTACAGGAAACAAAGGCGAAATGGGGACAGAAAACAGGAGTTTAATGATCTGTAAGGCTATAATAACTCAAGACTTTTAAAGGATTTAGAAATACAATTTCTAGAAATCTTTCCTACACTAGAGAAGAAATGAGTGCACTTCAAATAGTAATAAATCTGTTCCTTGATACACTGGAGTAAAAATAATTTACCATATTTTTGCTCTCTACTTGCATTAAAAAGCTGATTATAGATTTAATGATTTGACTCTATTATAATCCTTCAGCACGTTACAGCTGTGTACGCTGGGTGAATGCAGACTTCTTAATACTTACTCTGTGTAGATGACGGTCCAAGATAATGGCCCAAGGCAAAGATACGCATGGTGAATAATGACTAGTGAAGGTTTTACTTTGCATTTTAATGTAGGTAACGAAATCAAAAATGTATGTAGAACACTACATTTTGTTTATTAGGTGAAAAATGTTTCATTTCAGAATTTTTATACAGGTCCGGGACTGCCGCTTGGTCAGCCTTCTTGATCTGGCCCTGGAGAAGGACTACGTACGCTCAAAAGTCGCTGAGTACATGAACCACCTCATTGATATTGGCGTAGCCGGCTTCCGAGTTGATGCCGCCAAGCATATGTGGCCTGGGGATGTGAAGGCGATTTTGGACAAGCTGAAAGATCTAAATACGAAATGGTTTTCTCCAGGAACAAAGCCTTTCATTTACCAGGAGGTAATCTTTATTTTTTTTAAATTGTACTTTACAAACATATTTCTTGCAGGCACAGTACAGACTCAGTCACACACTGGAAGCAATACTTTGCTTTAGCTGGGCCCAAGCAGCTTTCAAACTCAAGATCTATAGAAATCACCATCAAGACTTAATAACCATAACTTATAAATATCTAATCTGCCCCCAAATGGTAATTGACGTGCAAAATGCCCGGGTTGTTTGGGACCTTCTGGAAGTAGGTAAGCTGGAAATCCCACATGAGATTAAATTTACTGCATCTATGTTAGTGTAAAAATTGTCTTGGTTTTAAAAAGAGATTTCACTCTTTGAATTTTAAATTCTGGATAATAAATTGCAACAGAAGATATAAATAGTGATTATGGTCTGAAACTTGTCTGCCAATGGCATAACCAGTGTTACTTGTCATTCCAAATTTGTGTTTAACGTTTGAGTAATAAATCCTAACAAGACCTAAAAAGCAGGTAATTGTTGCTTTCAGTCAGAAGAAGCTAAAGTTGCTAGACACATTTTATTAAATCAGTATGTTCCATGCAAGGTCTAGGGCAAACAGTGAAATACTGAGCTAGATAGGGAAATGAGGTTGCCCATGTGGTTGAAAGCAGAGGCAAAGGTGACTAGACTATAAAGTTGGTACGACCCAAGCCTTAATTATGCAGTAGTGATCAATAATATTAGAGAGATAAAGGTGGGAGACAGAAGACAAGTTCACAGCTAGCCTGAGATAAAATGAAGAAAATAGCTTTAAATACTATTTGGCAAGTAAGCCAAATAATATACGTAGCTCAAGTAATGCCTCTTCCTTAAAACAATGTCAAGGGCAATGCCTTTTGGTGGTTTTTTGTTTAAATAGAATGAAATGCTCTATCTTCCCTGTACCAGGTAATTGACTTGGGCGGGGAGCCGATCAAAAGCAGTGAATACTTTGGAAATGGCCGAGTGACAGAATTCAAATACGGTGCAAAGCTGGGGACAGTGATCCGCAAGTGGAGCGGAGAAAAGATGGCCTACTTAAAGTAAGGATGAGGATGATGTGACTAATCTGGGGGATACAGCAGTTGGCAGAGGAGCTTCAAGTCTGTGTGCTTTTGGCTAGGAACTGGGGAGAAGGCTGGGGCTTTATGCCTTCCGACAGAGCCCTGGTCTTTGTGGATAATCACGACAACCAGCGGGGCCACGGGGCCGGTGGAGCTTCCATTCTCACCTTCTGGGACGCCAGGTAAGGGATCGCTCTTGTCTGGGTGATGCTCCTATCTTTTGCTTGTGTGTCTGTCTGGCACAGTTTCCCTTTCCACGTCTCATTGCTTCTTTCTTGTCTAACAAACAGGCTTTATAAAATGGCAGTTGGTTTCATGCTTGCTCATCCTTATGGATTCACACGTGTGATGTCAAGTTTTCGCTGGCCGAGATATTTTGTAGACGGACGGGTAAGCTTGTGGTGCTGAAGATACATTCCTGGTGCGTAGGGGTCAGAAGGAGGCCAGAGAAGCAGTCCAGTGGATGTGAATTTGTTAAGCGATTTCTCTGTCCCATGTTGGACCGGGCAGGGGGCAGTTTGATGCTGCCTCTAGCTTTTCTGTACAGCTAGGCTCTCGGCATTGCCAGTAAGCATTTAAATTTACAATTGCAGGACATCAATGACTGGGTTGGACCCCCAAGTAACCCAGATGGATCAACGAAGGCTGTTACAATCAATCCAGACACTACCTGTGGCAACGACTGGGTTTGTGAACATCGCTGGCGCCAAATAAGGTAGGACGCTGTGGAGAAAAACCAAGTAAAAGCAGTTGCTTTTGCCTGATGTTCCTTATGGCTTTAGAGCTCTTGCAGCCCCGGTGACCACCATTCCTTGCCTTTTCAGGAACATGGTTATCTTCCGTAATGTGGTGGAGGGTCAGCCTTTCTCCAACTGGTGGGACAATGGCAGCAATCAAGTAGCTTTTGGCCGTGGTAATAAGGGCTTCATCGTTTTCAATAATGATGACTGGTAAGTAAAAGGGGAATACATTTTAATTCTCCTACTTAGCAGAGAACACATTTAAGGTGTTTTGAATTCCAACATATCTTTGTAACAGATCCTTCCTCTGTCTCAGTTGGCAATTTAAACTTAGCATTCTCCATCCTAGAAGAAGCACTTTTCACTGTCTGAGTTTGGGCCTTGTACTGTGCTCTTGCTATTTCCCTGTTCCTGGAGCGGGCTGTATCGCTGAGGAGCATGGTCAGCCACCAACGCCTGAGCTTACGAAAATGAGGGAACTTGGCAACTCAGGGATATGGTCCAAAAATGACAGTTTTAAAAACTGTGTTGCAGTCTTGTATGCAAGAATGACATGATTTAAGAGAACAAGAGTGTGTCAGATCTATAACAATTAGAAATAGGTTGGGGTCATAAGCAGTTTGAAGGATGTAGTGGTTGAGTTCTCAGTTGCCTTTGTTTTACAAGCCTACTGTGCTGTGGATCACAACAATTCCTTTTTTGACATCTTTTAAAGACCTGAGAAAAGTTCTATTAGGGCTGACAGTTTTTTAGCCTATTTTGGTGTGTTCTTGTAGCGTACTGTGACGTCACAAATACGAAATCTGCATGAAAGTGCCTTTAAGCCCCTTACAAAACAGATTACTACCAGAGAAATTTCTGAGAATTTCTAATACGGTAATCTAAAAAAAGCTAACTGCTGTTTGGTAGAGGATAATGAAAATTGCACTACAGTGCTATTTGAAGTTCTGGAGTTCAAGTTCTGAAGTTCCTGGAGACTGAGATTACCCAAGCTTCCTGTCATTGGTGGTAAATACTTAAGTACTACTACATTAATTAATTAATTTACTTCATTATTTTTCTTCGTTGTGAAGGAGTAGTCCTGTGTAGTTAGAACCAAATGTGCCCACAATGTAAAACAGTTCACATGAAAAATTATTTTAACCGGTGTGTGTTGACCAGCCTTATGATGTCTGGGCACAGCATGAACCTCTGGTGTTTTTTCTAGTCTCCTCACCTAGGAGTTCCAGAGGATTGTCATTTTGTGGGAGAATAGATTCTGGCATGTCCAGGGAAGCACTGCAGAATAACAACTCCAGAATTACCTGGAGAAGGTCCCTAACATGATTTGCAAAGCATTTGAGAGTCCAAATAATCCTTATTGCATTTCAATATTTTCCAAAGGTCTTTGAATGTAACTCTGCAGACTGGTCTCCCTGCTGGCACTTACTGTGATGTCATTTCTGGGCAAAAGGAAGGTGACTACTGTACAGCACTTGAAGTTCATGTTGCTCCTGACAGCATGGCTAATTTCTTGATCAGTAATGAGGATGAAGACCCATTCATTGCAATTCATGTTGACGCTAAATTGTAACCAGATCTGTTGTGCATGTGTTGTTTCTTCTCTTTTCTATTTTTGCTGATAGCGTAAAAGGTGGTCTGATTGTCTTGGCTCTCCAGCACTGAAAGAACCATGAGAAAGCAAAACGTATTGGCTTCTTTTAATGAGATACCGAGTAGCTGCTACACAGAGACAGGAGCTAGTGGTGCTAGTGCAGACCTGGAAGAGGTGGTATATACCTGTTAGCCTTTGTAAGTGCGCTTTATTCAGTTGAAGTACTAATAAAAAATGAAAGGAGAGGAATTAAATGACTTCATTTTAAATTGTACTGCTCTGTGCATAAGTGGAAATGCAATTCTCTTTATGGGGAATCTGGACTGAGAATTAACAGCATGTCCAAAAATCAAGTGAAGACACCTTTGTGCTGGAACAAGGTGCAGTTCAAGTTGATGCCAAGTTATAACTCAGTTGAAAATGTGTTTCTTCCATTGGTCTTTACATTTACTGTTTACATTTACATATGCAATTCCCTGGTGTTCAATCGTGACTGATTCTCTGCAACAGTGAACAATAAATGGCAATCAAACTGAAGAGTAATGCTTTATCCCTTCATGAATTGGATTGTAGCTTTATCACATCATACCTAGCGGCAATGCAGCGGTGGGTTTTAAGTCAATGCAACACTCCATTTCCTGCGTCACAGAAACAGGGGAGAAAATAAAAGAAATACAAAGAACCCAAGCCAATGGCCGGGGAAGTGAAAACGCAGCATTTCCAAGGCAGACACGTGCACACAGAAGTGTATCCCAGGGCAGCCACACTGCGGGCACTCAGCTACAGGCAGTGCCTACACACACAGACAGCTTTTCCCTTGCTTGGGACAAACCAGCCCCGGGGTCTGGGTCATCAGAGGAAGCTGGGCTGTGCCAGTCGATTATTCCAGCGTGTGAGATCCGTGGATGTAGCGGGTTGCCTGGTTCACAGTCAGCCTGTGCCTGTACAAGTCCAAACCACAGACCTTCATCGTCAGCCCTGATGGCTTGCTGCAAAGGCGCGTTCCCTGTGGCTGTTCCAGAGGTGTCTGAGAAGCACGCTGTACGTGCCAGCAGCGTCTAGACCTCGTGAGAGTGGCTGCAGCACGGCATCCTCTTGTCCCTGTGGTGCGTCAGGCTCGCTCATTCTGTAACATCACAGACAATTACATACACGGAGCACAGACCCGTCGGCTTTCCCAATGTCTTTGTCAGCCGTGAGAAACTGCTGAGGTAAATGCGAGAGTGCAGCCTTTGCTTTGAGTCAGAATTTCTCTTGGCCAAGTCCTCGTCGCGAGCCAGTGTGGAGGTGCAACTGGAAGAGGAATGCTGGGATTTGCTACTGTTGAGGTCCAGGTGCCCTTTTAAGGGCTGTTTCCCTTTGGTGGCGGGAGAGAGTGTCCCCGGGTGTTGGGGGCAGCTGTTGTGCACAGGGGCTCAGGGTGTCTGGGAAGGCCGTCATGGTGTGGCAGGAAGGGGCCAGGTCGTGTCCCCGGCCCAGAGGCTGGCCCTGCCAGCTCTCTGCCTTCCTGTGGCCAGCACCGCCTGTCTGAATCCGCCCGCTGGAGCGGTGCGAGACCCGTGTGGCAGGACATTAATGGCCATTGCAGAGCTGTCCTTTTGAGTCAGGTCAGGGAATCCTCCTGCCCCTTTAAATGAATTGGCCCCATGTGTGCAGGCGGGGTAGCGGGGGGATGGGTTCATGTCCATGTTGTGCTAGACCCTCCGCGAGGGCTATTTCCAGGAAAGCATGACATCTCACTTAGTGCCTAATAGTGGCAGTACCCTGGCAGCTGAAAATTTACGCTCAAGATGATGAATACATCTGTACTGTGGAAGATGGCATGATTTTTTAGGTCCTACAGCTATGATGGCTCCATTTTTTCTTGGCCTGACTCTCCTTCTGCTTCTCTGAAGCCACCGTTTACCACCCTTCCCGGGATTGGCAGTGGACTTGCTATAGCAGGTACCAGTGACATTTGAGAACTGTTTCTTTCCCAAGAGGAGGACAACCTCAACTTTGCAACATGTTACAAATCTCACCTCTCTGGTAACTAGCAATAAATGTAGCCGTGTTCTTATTTTAAAGATGATAATACAAGTCTAATATCCCTAACTGTGCTTCTTTAAGACTGTCATCTCCCTTAACCTTTTACGTTGTTTTTAAGGACCTGTCTGGGAATGGTGGAATGCTGCGTTTCATACACAGACACGCTTAACGGCCTTTTCATATCCTTCACGCCACTGTTATGGCAGAGCACAACAACATTGACTATTCATTTAATCAAGCTAAATAGCAGTGAAGTGGACGAGTGCATTGAGACTGGTCTGACTGTGTCAGAGTCCAATACTCTCTGACCAGCTTCTTTTAGATATTCAGCATGTGGAGGGTGTAATGTTTAATATCAAATTTACTTATTTGTAGATAATTGATGCTAGATACTTTTCCTGAATTCACGGAGTGATCCAAAGCATACTGAAATCACAATACGAATGTAAGTTACACTTAGAAAAATACAACAATTGCAGTATGCAGTCCAACCACAATGTCAATGTGCTCTCCATTACTGGTGTCTATAATACCCTCCCCATCAGGATGCTGGGCATCCCCAGTCACTGGAAAGGGATATGTAGGCTGAAACCAGCTAAGCACCATTGCTGTCTTTGAAAATCTTTTGTTAGTTGTTTAGTTTTTAGAATCTCTGTTGTGCTGAGCCATCTGTACGCTCCTCCCCATGCTGGTCTGGCTGACCCAGGGACACATTCACGCTTTGAATTAACTCAGGGATAAGCAGTTCCACCACCAGCTGATGCTCTCAACTGACATAGCTGTTCATCTAAAATAAAGGCACCCTCCAGCTCCCTTTGTGTTGAGATGAAGTCAGCGTTCTTTGCAACACCTGTGGGCAGTCACAGGCTGCATTATTCGCTGAGCAAGTCACTCTTGCCTACCTCCTCTGAGCCTTCTTCCTTTGGAGGGGTTTGTTGGTCAGTCACATGCTGGGAGGTCTTGTGTACGCATGGACACCACAGCAGCGTATTGGGAAAACGCTGCCATTTCATCATGCTCTCGACGGTGTGTTCGATGGCCAGAGCTGTGCTGTGGCCACCTAGGGACACAGAGGAGCTGGCTTGGTTTTTTACGTCTGTGGTGTAAAACCTTGCCAGTAAAAGGGTCTCATTGCGATGTCTAGAACCCATATCCTCCAGTTCTTCACAACCAGGTTTTCAATGATTCTGGGGCATCAAATGGATTAAAACATGGGATTCCAAAACAAACCCAAACCCCTCCAGTGTCTCATCCGCCCAAAGCTGCAACTACCCTAAAATTCCCCTGAAAATCAAGAAACAATTTGCCAGACATGTGATTTTTTTGCCGTACTGAAAGAGATGCCATGTTTGAAACTGCACATTAAATACCTCCTACCTGGGGGTTATACTTCAGAAAGGCTCATAAATCGTCATGGGCACCTTCTGCCCTCATGTATTTCCTCAGCATGCTAAAATACTGCAGCCTGTTCCGCTTGAGCTGCTGAATAGCCTGTCACTTGAGGGATCACAGTCCCCTTGCCAGTGGGTTGGCCATCCCTTGCATCGGGCTATCAAGGATGGGTCCTTACTCTCCTTGGCTGATAGCAGTGTATTCCAGTGGAAAACACATGTCACTGGAAACTGGATGTTGTGCATGATGCCATCACATCAATGGAACCCCCCCAGGGGACGGTGACGTAAAAAGTTAACCTCAGGCACGTTTGGTTGCTCTCAGTAATATTGAGGAATGGGGGGAGTCTGTAATTACAAGGTGCAATCACCTCAACTGCTTCCTTGCTGTTAGCGAGTAGGCAAGGTCATTCACAGTAATTTACAATTTCATTGTCGTAGTGGAAAAAAAAACCCCTTTGATAAGGCCTGTGATACGAAAATGAACAGGTGGGCAAATGGGCCCTGCTTCTGTGTTTTGTCCTTGAAGATAGATTCTGGGAAAGAGAAGGACACGTGACATATTCAACGACACGGCTGGCTTCAGAAAGAACACACTAGAGGCAGTTCAGGTACAAAGCGCCCCGAGGTTTCTTTTCTCTTGTAGCAGATGCTTCGTTTTGTGGTCTTTTTGGTTTTCGTGTGGATATTTGTCAGATGTCAGTGATTTTCTGGTCTTCATATTCTCTCAGAGTGTTCTTTTATCATTGGCATGACGTGAGCTTATTCGTGGAGCGTTCTTGCTCACCCCTTGGTCTTAGAAGTCAGTTCCAAATGAAGACCTGAAATGATGTCATGAGCAAAAGTCAGAAGGTTTTTTTGAAGGAGGAAATTGCAGGAAAAGCCAGACAGGACTTGGACAACAGCTCTGGCTTTCAAATTCGGTTTGATAGCAGGCAGCTAAAACTCATCTGTAGGTATCACTTTACATCTGATTTTGAGTTTTCTTCCTTGACTCAGATGAATCATTGGTCACTGAAAGTAAGATGAAAGCGTATGCAGAGTCTCCCTTGGAGAGGAAAACACTTGCAGCTCTGATCACTTTCAAGCAGGTGGAGCAACAGTTTCTCTGCATGACCGTGTGAAGAAAATGGGTGACAGTTCCTAGCAGGGATTGGGCAATGACACTAGAAAAAGTTTAGGCATGAAAAGAGTTACTTTCTAGTTCGGAGTGTGATTCACCTGGTGAAGACCCACGGTGTGTTGTGTGATACATCTGATTTTGACTGAGAGTGGCTGATCAGGTACCCTGGTTTGAGCTGGGACTAATCCTGCCAGCTAGATGCCTCTGAACGCTGGCAACTCTTAGATTTTCAGTTGTCTTTTAATCACTTCCTTTTCCTTTTACCTTCCAGAGCTCCCTTTGAGGGTCAATGTGTTATGTTTTGGAATACTTTTGTTTACATGGTTGGCAAGAGTACAATTCTGAATTCGGATGCACTGCTCACAGACCGCTTGGTTTACGATGAGGCATAATCATTGTGAAAAGGTATTTTATCTTCAGCTGTTGGGCAATCTGGGAAAAAAAAACACCCAGAAGTATGATATTGAGCTAGCTAGCCAAGTAATAACTGATAGCATTGATCTGTGTGAATTTTGACAGCTGCAGTTGGAACTGTGTCATCTTGCAGGAGTATAAATTGCCAGTGGAGAGACCACAGCTTTATACTGCAGGCATCATGCGAGTCCTCCTCCTCCTCGCAGCGGTAGGGTTTTGCTGGGCACAGTACAACCCCAATACTCAGGCTGGAAGGACGTCTATCGTGCATCTCTTTGAATGGCGCTGGGCAGATATTGCTCTGGAGTGTGAACGCTATTTAGCTCCTAATGGATTTGGAGGAGTTCAGGTGAGTTGTTTCTTCTGAGTAGGTAGGCAAATGGTATTGCAGCATTCAGTGAATAAATCAAAATTCCTGAGTTGGTGTATTGTGTTTGTGTGGCAAGGCTTTGGTAGCGGGGGCACTGCAGGGGTGGCTTCTGTGAGAAGATGCCAGAAGCTTCCCCTGTGTCCGATAGAGCCAATGCCAGCTGGCTCCAAGATGGACCCGCTGCTGGCCAAAGGTGAGCCACTCAGTGACAGTGGTAGCACCTCTGGGATAACGTATTTAAAAAGGGAGAAAAAAAAAAACCCTGAGCAACTGCAGCTGAAGAGAGGCGTGAGAGTATGTGAGAAGAAAGAATTCTGCAGACTCCAAGGTCAGTGGAGAAGGAGGGGGAGGAGGTGCTCCAGGCGCTGGAGCAGAGATTCCCTTGCAGACCATGGTGAGGCAGGCTGTCCCCCCTGCCGCCCCNTGAGGCAGGCTGTCCCCCCTGCAGCCCCTGGAGGTCCATGATGGAGCAGATATCTGCCTGCAGCCCATGGAGGTTAACAGAGGAGCAGATATCCACCTGCAGCTCACATGCTGGACCAGGTGGATGCCCAAAGGAGGCTGTGGGACCACGGGAAGCCTATGCTGGAGCAGTCTTTTGGCGGGACCAGTGGCCTTGNGGAGTGTGAACGCTATTTAGCTCCTAATGGATTTGGAGGAGTTCAGGTGAGTTGTTTCTTCTGAGTAGGTAGGCAAATGGTATTGCAGCATTCAGTGAATAAATCAAAATTCCTGAGTTGGTGTATTGTGTTTGTGTGGCAAGGCTTTGGTAGTGGGGGCACTGCAGGGGTGGCTTCTGTGAGAAGATGCCAGAAGCTTCCCCTGTGTCCGATAGAGCCAATGCCAGCTGGCTCCAAGATGGACCCGCTGCTGGCCAAAGGTGAGCCACTCAGTGACAGTGGTAGCACCTCTGGGATAACGTATTTAAAAAGGGAGAAAAAAAAAAACCCTGAGCAACTGCAGCTGAAGAGAGGCGTGAGAGTATGTGAGAAGAAAGAATTCTGCAGACTCCAAGGTCAGTGGAGAAGGAGGGGGAGGAGGTGCTCCAGGCGCTGGAGCAGAGATTCCCTTGCAGACCATGGTGAGGCAGGCTGTCCCCCCTGCAGCCCCTGGAGGTCCATGATGGAGCAGATATCTGCCTGCAGCCCATGGAGGTTAACAGAGGAGCAGATATCCACCTGCAGCTCACATGCTGGACCAGGTGGATGCCCAAAGGAGGCTGTGGGACCACGGGAAGCCTATGCTGGAGCAGTCTTTTGGCGGGACCAGTGGCCTTGTGGAGAGAGAAGTCCATGCTGGAGCAGGTTTGCTGTCAGGACTTGTGACACGGGGGACCCATGCTGGAACAGTCAGTTCCTGAAGGACTGCACCCCATGGAAGGAAGTCACGCTGGAGCAGTTTGTGAAGAACTGCAGCCTGTGGGAAGGATTGACATTGGAGAGATTCATGGAGGACTGTCTCCCGTGGGAGGGACTCCACGCTGAAGCAGGGGAAGAATGTGAGGAATCCTCCCCCTGAGGAGGAAGGAGCTGCAGAAACAACGTGTGATAAACTGAACACAGCCCCCATTCCCCATCCTTCCTTGCTGCTCTGGGGAAGGAGATACAGAAACTTGGGAGTAAAGTTAAGCCCAGGAAGAAGGGGTGAGGGGAAAGATATTTTAAGATGGGGTTTTATTTCTCATTACCCTACTCTGATTTTATTGGCAACAAATAAAACTAATTTCCCCAAGCGGGGTCTGTTTTGCCCATGACTGTAATTGCCGAGGGATCTCCCTGTCCTTATCTCGACCCACGAGCCTTTCATTATACTTTTTCTCCCCTTGTCCAGCTGAGGAGGGGAGAGATAGAGCGGCTTTGGTGGGCATCTGGCATCCAGCCAGGGTCAAGCCACCGCAGCTGGAGACAGCCAACTCCAAGGAACTTTGGTGTTGTAGAGGGGGGAATGGAAGTAGTAACTGCTGTTTTTTGCAACCCTAGAGCCTGCCGGGCCAATGAATGATGCTGTACCTCTAGCAGAGCAGGTACAAAGGGGCTTGCTTTCCCCTGAAATGCTTCCCCTGCAAAGCTAAGTTTTCCTCTTTACCTTGTTCTAAGGGAGGTGCTTAAGCATTGAGTTTTGGCTTTCCTAAGGATGTCGCTATTCCAAATAAAAATAATTCCCGTGGCTTCAGCCCTCCCGTGGTCCGGTCCTGGAAAGCAGGCCCATGCTGGACCTGGGCAGCCCACAGGAGCAAAAGAAAACTTCTTCCTTGCCAATCTACAAGACAGATACCTCCCAGCCCTGTGCTTGTGCTGTGGGCTAGAGAGATGCGGGGTTGGGCTCTGGGGGCCCTCAGGGGGACTCTGAGGGCAAAGGTACTGAGCACGGATTTTGCCCTTAAAACGTTGAAATAAAACCAACAGATTTCTTATCAAAGTACGTAATTTCATCTGCAGGTTTCACCTCCAAATGAAAATATTGTCATTACTAACCCGAACAGACCCTGGTGGGAAAGATACCAGCCTGTCAGCTACAAGCTCTGCACTCGGTCAGGAAATGAAAATGAATTCAGAGATATGGTGACCAGATGCAACAACGTTGGGGTAAGTGCCTGGAAAACCTGTACCTGCTGTGGCAAGAAGTGCTGTATCAGCTGAGGGAAGCTGCTGCTGCTGTCCTCAAAGGAGGCATAAACTGAGAATAAGTTGAAGGGTAAAAAAAGAGCAAATTAATAGTGATGTCAAGCTCTGTCTAGTGCTTCACCATCATTTCAAAACATACTGAAATGCCCTTCTTGCTTTTCCAGGTGCGTATTTATGTGGATGCTGTTGTCAACCACATGTGTGGGGCTGCGGGTGGCTCAGGCACTCATTCTACCTGTGGAAGCTATTTTAACGCTGGGAACAGAGATTTTCCAGCTGTGCCATACTCTGGTTGGGATTTCAATGATGGCAAATGTCGAAGCGGAAGTGGAGAAATTGAAAATTACGGTGATATATATCAGGTAACTTTTGCTGGCAAAAGTCTGAAATCTTTTTCTTTTTCCTTTTTTTTTTTTTTTTAACCTATTGGGTAAACATTACAGTAAGGCCAAACAAAGGGAGCAGTTTCTCACAAAACCTGTGCTTAGCCACCTGACAAGTGAATGAAGTAGTGAACAGAGGTACAGTAAAGGTATCCCCGATGCAAAATATTCTAAGTACTGAGAAATCAAGAACCCTTCTCCCATGTTTCACACGAGCATGTGTGGGAGTTCGCTCCTGAGCTGAGCCCAGTGTACTCAGCTCCTTGTTATAGCTTGCAAACTCAACTGATGTTGTTAAGGAGCTCCCTTGGCAGCAGTGCAAGGTGGTTCTCTGGTTGAGTGACTTACTTTTCTTGTAGATGGAATGTGTGGCAGCTTTTGTGGAGGTTACTGCTCTTCCTTCAGCTGCTTTGCAACAATACACCATTCCCTTTCTTATCCTCAATTCTGATGACAGCTGCACAGGGAGGTGATATCCTTCACCAACTCTCCTACCTTGAGTATTGAGCTGTATAGTAAATTTTCCTATGTCTTGGTGCAGACCTTGACATAATTCTCTTGTATGCAAATCCAAGCAGAATTGATTTGAGGCAAACATTTCAATGGAAAGTTGTAAGAGCTGACAGAGTGGCGCCTCAACACTTGTATTTTTCATTACCCAGGTCCGGGACTGCCGCTTGGTCAGCCTTCTTGATCTGGCCCTGGAGAAGGACTACGTACGCTCAAAAGTCGCTGAGTACATGAACCACCTCATTGATATTGGCGTAGCCGGCTTCCGAATTGATGCTGCCAAGCATATGTGGCCTGGGGACATGAAAGCATTTCTGGACAAGCTGAAAGATTTAAATACTAAATGGTTTTCTCCAGGAACAAAACCTTTCATTTACCAGGAGGTAATCCCCATATTTTTTTCCTTTATGATTGTCTTTGTCTTTTGGTATCTCTTTTATCTTCCTCCTTCAGAGGAACGCCCATAAGACATCTTCATCCAACTTTACCTCAGAAAAAGCTGGCCACTTGCTTGCAGCAGCCCTGCAGACATAAGTAGTTTTGCTTTTTAAAAATGCCTCCACAACAGAATGTAATTCAACTTTACCTTTTTTTTTCTTCAGTCATTTTTTTACATGTGTCTGTCATGTATTAGGTTGCCTTTGGGTTGATCTGCACAGCAGAAATAAACATACCTGAATATTTTTTCTCTCAATGTAAAGCAAGAGGTAATGTTGAGGACTGTACACTGCATGTCTTATCAATGTGAGAGGAGAAGACATGCACAGTTTTTCCTTTGTGCACCAGGTAATTGACTTGGGCGGAGAGCCGATCAAAAGCAGTGAATACTTTGGAAATGGCCGAGTGACAGAATTCAAATACGGTGCAAAGCTGGGGACAGTGATCCGCAAGTGGAGCGGAGAAAAGATGGCCTACTTAAAGTAAGGATGAGGATGATGTGACTTGTCTGGGGGATACAGCAGTTGGCAGAGGAGCTTCAAGTCTGTGTGCTTTTGGCTAGGAACTGGGGAGAAGGCTGGGGCTTTATGCCTTCCGACAGAGCCCTGGTCTTTGTGGATAATCACGACAACCAGCGGGGCCACGGGGCCGGTGGAGCTTCCATTCTCACCTTCTGGGACGCCAGGTAAGGGATCGCTCTTGTCTGGGTGATGTTCCTTCCTTTTGCTTGTGTGTCTGTCTGGCACAGTTTCCCTTTCCACGTTTCATTGCTTCTTTCTTGTCTAACAAACAGGCTTTATAAAATGGCAGTTGGTTTCATGCTTGCTCATCCGTATGGATTCACACGTGTGATGTCAAGTTTTCGCTGGCCGAGATATTTTGTAGACGGACGGGTAAGCTTGTGGTGCTGAAGATACATTCCTGGTGCGTAGGGGTCAGAAGGAGGCCAGAGAAGCAGTGTGTAAGGGTCAGAAGGAGGCCAGAGAAGCAGTCCAGTGGATGTGAATTTGTTAAGCGATTTCTCTGTCCCATGTTGGACCGGGCAGGGGGCAGTTTGATGCTGCCTCTAGCTTTTCTGTACAGCTAGGCTCTCGGCATTGCCAGTAAGCATTTAAATTTACAATTGCAGGACATCAATGACTGGGTTGGACCCCCAAGTAACCCGGATGGATCAACGAAGGCTGTTACAATCAATCCAGACACTACCTGTGGCAACGACTGGGTTTGTGAACATCGCTGGCGCCAAATAAGGTAGGACGCTGTGGAGAAAAACCAAGTAAAAGCAGTTGCTTTTGCTTGATGTTCCTTGTGGCTTTAGAGCTCTTGCAGCCCCGGTGACCGCCATTCCTTGCCTTTTCAGGAACATGGTTATCTTCCGTAATGTGGTGGAGGGTCAGCCTTTCTCCAACTGGTGGGACAATGGCAGCAATCAAGTAGCTTTTGGCCGTGGTAATAAGGGCTTCATCGTTTTCAATAATGATGACTGGTAAGTCAGTGGGAGAGACCGTGTCCCCAGAGAGAAGCATAGCATACCTCATCTGCAATACTGATGGGAAGGAGAATGTCCTGTTCTCACAGAATCACAGATGGCAGGGTTGGAAGGGACCTCTGGAGATCATCTAGTCCAACCCCCTGCCAGAGCAGGGCCACCTTAGAGCAGGTTGCACAGGAACCCGTCTAGGCGGGTTTTGAATGTCTCCAGAGATGGAGACTCCAGCACTTCCCTGGGCAGCCTGTGCCAGGGCTCTGCCACCCTCAAGGGAAAGAAGTTCCTCCTCATGTTTTGGTGGAACTTCCTATGTTCACGTTTGTGCCCGTTACCTCTTGTCCTGTCACTGGGCACCACTGAAAAGAGCCTGGCCCCATCCTCCTGACACCCACCCTTCAAGTATTTATAAGCGTTGATAAGATCCCTCCTCAGCCGTCTTTTTTCCAGATTGAAGAGACCCAAATCCCTCAGCCTTTCTTCACAAGAGAGGTGTTCCAGTCCCCTAATCATCTTGGTAGCCCTATGCTGCACCCTCTCCGGCAATTCCTTGTCC
>VXBO01011847.1:21570-46174 GCA_013400135.1 Rhinoptilus africanus | reverse complement strand
TAGAAATATTTGAACTAGGGAGGTGTTCTCCACATGTTAAACTAACTAAGAAGGATTCTTTTTGCCTTCGCCAAAGGTTTTTTTTTCAGATCCGTCCTGCAAACACTTCAGCATATATGAGGGCCCGGTTTCTCCTTTTCTCTGTCTGTATCATGTCATGGACAAGACGAGTAAATGACAACCTGTAATGGATAGTGGGGTTTATTTAAATAGCAAGGATGTAGGAGTCTTTCCCTACTTAGATAATAACTCACTCACTCTCCTCTGCAATGCTATGCTCACCAGGCTTTAAGTCCCCTCCCCAATCACTACTGGTCCATGATGCTCAGGCAGAAAGTCATGTTGGTCCAAGCTGTGCCTCTGCTCAGTCACCAGTCACAGATGCTACTGAGGACTTATCTACATACATCTCCTCCATCTCCCAGACCACCTCCCACTTTCAGGATATTTCCTCCAACCAGGACCTTCACTTTCTGGACCTGTCTCTCTTTCCATCCACCTCTTTTGAAGAACACATCTTTTTGGCAACACCTCTTCTTTCCAGATGCTATTCCCCTTGTTTTCTTAATCTAAAGAGTCTAAGAGCAGAAACACAGCACATGAAGAGCCTCCTAACTTGTGTTTCTTTCTCATGTCTCAACAAGTTTGGGATAATATTGAAACTTGAATTTCCAAGAAGTTTTCAAGAAGAAACCAGAACCACAAGATATTCGAAGTACGAACTCAGAAGTTTCTTACTGAGTGATATCTGACTAAATGATAAAAAATTACCTCAAAATCCATGTATCTATGAGCATAACAGGTGTTATATCACCAGTTGTCTTTCTTTTGTGATGCAAGGTCTCAGAGTAAGGAACAGAAAATCACATTATTCTCTGCTATTTAGTTACAACATTACTTCCCATGCCAATGATTATGATTTAATTTTTACCTGTTATCAACTCCAGATTTTTAAACATTATTATTTGATTGTGTTTTCTCTCCTTGTTTAAATACTTTTTCCTTAAGTTTATTAACTTATATTTTCCTGAGGTAAAAGCAGTATTATTTCCTTTGCCTTCTTCCTTCTTCTTAGTGAGTTTTTATATTCTTTTTTTGCCTTACTGATGTTTCCAAGATCTCTTTGTGTTGCATTTTTCATAAATTCCTGTAACATCATCTTTGCTTAATCACTTCAGTTTCCATAAAAGAACTCTAGCATATCAGCAGTCTTCTAATCATGTTCTTGTTATGTTGAAATTGATCATTATGCAGTTTTCATGGATTCTTTGGATAATTTTCCACACAAAATTATGTTTATATAAGCTGATTTTCAATAAAAGATTCCATTAAAGAATCATGGGTTTATGGAATAGTTGAAGTTGGAAGGGGCCTTTAGAGATTGTCTGGTCCAGCCACCAGCACTGGACACAGCACACTAGATCTGTCTCACTAAAGCAGCGGGACAGTATCATTTCCCTCGACCTTCACCAAGGGCAAACTGTGCCTGACTCATCTAGTGGCCTTCCACAAAAGAGTGACTGCATCAGTGGTCAAGGGAAGAGGTATGGATGTCATCTACTTGGACTCCTATAAAGCCTTTGGTATGGTCCTACACAATATTCTTGCCACTAAATTAGAGAGATAAAATTTTGATGGATGGACTTTTAGATGGGTAATGAATTGACTGTATGCCTGAGTCCAAAGAGATACAGTCAATGGCTCAATGTCCAAGTGCAAAACAGTAACAAGTTGTGTCCCTATACACAGGCTTTGGCCTGTACTGGGACAAAAACTATTTATGATATTAATCCAAAATATAGGCAGTGGGATTGAGTGTAGTTGTAAACTGAAAGAAGGTAAATTTAGATTAGCTATAAGGAAGAAGGAGGGTGGTGAGACACTAGAACATGTTGCCCAAAGAAGTGGATGTCCCATCACTGGAAGTGTTCAAGGTCAGGTTGGATGGGGCTTTAAGCAACTTCACCTGGTGAAAGAAATCCCTGTCTATGGCAGGGGAGTTGGACTAGATGATCTTTAAAGCTTCCTTCCAAATCAAACCATTCTACGATTATATGACTTACTGGCAATGCTCTTCTGAATGCAGCCCAGGAGGCAGATTGTCTTCATTGTTGCAAGGGCACACTGCTGAATTACATGTAACTTGGTATTCACCAGGACCTCTAGGTCCTTTTCTGTAAATCTACTTTCAGGCTGGTTAGTCCTCAACTTGAATTGGTGCACAGGGTTATTCCTCCCCAGGGGCAGGACTTTGCACTTGCCTTTGTTGAGCTTCATGAGGTTTCTGTCAGTCCATTTCTCCAGCCTGTTCAGGTTCCTCTGGATGGCAGAACAACCCTCTGGTCCATCAACCAATCCTTCCAGTTTTATATCACTTGCAGACTTTGTGAGGATGCATTCTAATGAATATCTTAAACAATATTGGTTCTAGTACAAATCCCTGGTGTACCTCACCAGTAACTGGCCTCCAGTTCAACTTTTGGCAGCTGATCACAACCTTTTGTGCCCACCATATCCTCTCTCTTGCTTCAAGACAGGAGTGATATTTGTTTTCTCCCAATCCTCGGAAATCTTCCCTAATCATAATAACCTTTAAAGATAATCAAGTGTGACCATGCCGTGACATCGATCATCTCCCTTACAGTGTGAAATACTGTACAAACACTTCAATGGAGAGTCATGGAGACTTCCTTGAAAAGGTATGAGAGTTTCTCCCACGTCAATGTCCTGTAGGCACTTCATTATTGGTGTGTGTGTTCTTGGGGTGACGTCTCTTCAACTTTGTCATTGTTTTCAAGGTCTCTCTATTCCATGTCACACTGCATGGCTTGCTTGCCAACTCATTCCACCCCTACCTCATTTCTTTGTGAGTCATCATCCCTCTTATGCCATTATATAAAATATTTTTGGACCAACTCATTCTACTCTCCATAGCAATCTAGTCTGTTTAACATTAGTCTTTACTGCTTTACTTAGTGCAGTTTATGAAACATACCACAAACATAATACAGGAGCTCTTGAAGTACTCCAGAAAATGTGGCATTATGTGTGTAAAGTGGAGGCAAATGTTTGATTTTTCCTTATAGGGCTGTTCTCCTTAGACCTTGCACATGTTGTCATCATATAAATACTGTCATTGCAGTGAGAAAAGTGAATTAGGCATTATATGTATATGTTTTTAACTCCCTTGAATGATGATATTCTAGATAAAATTCTCTGCTGACAAAGCCAAATAAGTATTCACCTGAAATTCGAGTCATTGCAATGTAGGAACATCAAAATAATGTTGTAGCAATGTAACTTTTTTTTCAGGATCCTTTCAATGACCATTGTAAAGTTTACCCAAAAGTGTCCTATAAAAGCCATAAACATTTTTTTCAAATAAACCAGCCCTTATGGCTGTGTTGATGTTGGGGTGAGGGGACACATATCTAGTTAGTTGGTTGGTTACTTATTTTTATTACCACCCGTAGTATAAATAATGAATTGTGTATTAAAAAGCCAGGCAGCCAAAACCTGGCAGAAAAATAATAACACAATCTTTGCAGAAGAGTCTTTTGTGTTTATCGGTTATTTCAGTTGTGCTGAAGAAGAAAGAAATAAACATGTCAGGATTCATCAGAAAGTCTGCATTTAACCTTAAAAAATACAGAATAGAATACTCAATATATCAAATCCACTGGAATTTTATTTCATAATCTTAAACTTTTGCAGAATCCACTGCCTTATTGTTCTTTTGTTCTGACATTAGTTGACATAGCTGTCTGGCAAATATCTTGTGCATTTAATGAATACCAAACACATCTGATTTAAGCAAAGTTTCACAACATCTGCTACAAACTTGGTGCTATTTACATCAAATCCCAGCAACTTTATTACTGTCTCAACTTGCTTTATGTACTGCTAGCTTTATTGTTTGTTACTCAACTTTCTTATGTGTTCAGCTGTATTGGCAACTTGTCCAGTGGTGGACAGTGGTAGGAGTTTGGAAGATACAAAAAGGAATTTCAAGGCTGACATTTCTTTTAAGGAACGCGATACAGGGCAGACTGTTGTCGACCAATTTCTAACCGTGCAAAAAAAAATTCCCAATATTTTCCATGACAATTTTTTATTATCAACTCATCATCAGTCCTTGCTAACACACATGACAAGCCTTACCATGCAGGTAATGTCAATAATGGCAGTAGAACCTCTTACATCCCTAAAACTGGGCATGGGATTAAGCACTTTAGTTACTTAAATGATGCTTTTCTTCCAGATTTGACCAATGCTAAACACAATGAAGTGGTGTACAGAAAAAAAGGGACTCAGCTCCAGCTTATCCCTAGGTCTTCTTTCTTCCATTAACCCTGTTGGTAATATACATTTCTCCAAGAGTACGTTTCTTCTCACAAATCTGAATACTCTTTCAGAAGAAGCCTATATAATTATTTCTACTTTACAGCTGTCAAATCTAAGATATAAGAAAGGGAAAGCAATTTGTAAAATCACAATGCAACAGTGTCTGCACAGGACAAACCATGTGTTCTAATATCAGGCGAGTCTACCCATCACGTAGATGATGTCTTCCCTTGTGGAGCTTTTCCTTTAATCTCCAGTGGCCCCGATTCAAGAATGTAACCATGGGGTATAGCTTATGAAACATTATAATAATAGCGGGAATATCAACAAGTTCTAAAGAGAAATCTGATTAAAATGCCTGTATGTAAGAAATGTATGTTTAAGTACATTTTAATTAAAAAACATCCTAGTCTTTTTGCTGCTTACTAAATGATAGCACAGAATTATGCTTATTAATTGAAGTCTGGTCTTCGTCTGTGGTTTTATAGCCAGCAGAATCAATCTATAATAGGAACTAACTGCAAAAAGTCTATTCATGGTCTCTTTCTTCCTGACACAAGCATAGTAGCCCTGTATTTTATGTAGCTTCGGTGAATACTCTTGTGAGATCACTGACTAACAGATACAAAAGAAAACTAATTATTTTGTTGGGTCTTTTTCTGAGGTAGCTTTCGATCAGATCAGCAAATTTGTCCGACTCAGTCAATATTCTGAGACAGGCGGAAGCTAATAATTGAACTGTCCTCTGAATTTCCTGCCTGCTTATCTTGTATTCTCCATCAATGACCAACATCAAGTCTTGTATTGGTGAGGAACCACCTTGTAGGATGACCCATCAGTCTGTAGGAGACGTTCACTTTACTTTCATTAAATGACACAACACAGGCACAAACATACACAAAGGCTAGTCAAGAAATATGTATTAAGTTGCCTCTTAAGCAGCAAAACAACTAATCACAGAGCAAAACCAAGAGTTGCATAAAGAATTGCAGCATGTGGATTTGTGCTAANNNTGGGCCCAGTACTGACCCTCGGGGAACACCGCTCATCACTGACCTCCAGCTAGACTCTGTGCCCCTAATCACAACCCTCTGGGCTCTGTCCTTCAACCAGTTTTCTATCCACCTCACTGTCCATTCATCTAACCCACTCATCCTAAGCTTCCCTAGGAGGATGCTGTGGGAGACCGTGTCAAACGCCTTGCTGAGCTTCGGTGAATACTCTTGTGAGATCACTGACTAACAGATACAAAAGAAAACTAATTATTTTGTTGGGTCTTTTTCTGAGGTAGCTTTCGATCAGATCAGCAAATTTGTCCGACTCAGTCAATATTCTGAGACAGGCGGAAGCTAATAATTGAACTGTCCTCTGAATTTCCTGCCTGCTTATCTTGTATTCTCCATCAATGACCAACATCAAGTCTTGTATTGGTGAGGAACCACCTTGTAGGATGACCCATCAGTCTGTAGGAGACGTTCACTTTACTTTCATTAAATGACACAACACAGGCACAAACATACACAAAGGCTAGTCAAGAAATATGTATTAAGTTGCCTCTTAAGCAGCAAAACAACTAATCACAGAGCAAAACCAAGAGTTGCATAAAGAATGCAGACATGTGGATTTGTGCTAAGTGCCCAACTTTCTGCTGGGCACTTATCACAAATGAAAAGGATGGAGATAGTTATGATTATGACAGACTTAGACAGATGACTCTTTCTGCATCAAAGGGCATTACTTTCAAGTTCAGATGCTCTGATATGTTATTATCCTTCAAAACAGCCTTTTTCACTAAACTTTCCACGTGTTGCTCAGTTCTGCTCATGAAAAGATAATGATTACAAAGGCACACTGCAGTTGCACAAGCAGCATAAGAACTAATTAGGCACAAACATATCTGTGATCATCTTTTGAATAAGAATTTCACTGTCACAAGGATTTGTAGTCCTTGGTAGAAGAAAATATTGATCTGTCACTTCAGCATGCTCCAAGCCGAGGCAAGAACTACAGACAGAAATATCTCATTAGACAAATAACCTTTTTGTAGCAACAAAATATCGTATCTATATTTGGTTGTTCTGTTCTTAGACCTATGCTACTAGATGCCACTAACACTTCCTGATGCAATTTTAGCTGTAATTTTCTATATCCATGATTTTATGGTGTACTATATAGTGTATATGTTTACCTATATGGATACATCTGCTTTTGAGAACTTCTGTCATAGTGATTTTTTAGAGTAGCAGAAAGGTTCTTTTTATATATTATTTGATAAATATACAGCTTTGAGATTTCAAAGTTGTCCTACTATGATAAAATAAGTACTACTATATATACCATGATTTTTTGGGTGATACCAAGAATGATATGCACCTCTGTCCACCTAACACCTGCATTAAAACTTTACGATCTAATATCTCTTATCTAGATATAGAAAAAATATCACAGTCCTGATGGACTTTCATCCCATGAGACAGGGGGATGTTCTTATCTCCTGTCTACTCATGAGCAATTGAGGAAAGAAAAGACTAAAAGAAAGATTTGAAAATAAGATACTTGGTATTCTGTGAAATTTTCAAAATGTCCCTCTCCCATTCAAATCACTAGGCACATATTCACAGCTTTAGGTATTCAATACCTTTAAATATCTTTTCCTAAAAGTTTTGTCCAAGGTCACAAAGAAAGTCTGTGGAGGTACAAAAAATTTAATCTAGGACTCATAAATGCCAAGTTACTGCTTCATAAATAGGATCAACCTTCCTAGTAAGAACAGATAGAAAACAGGAACAATTGTGTCAGATGAGGATCTGTTTGTATTGAAGAGATGCCCTAAAGATGACTTAACTCAGTGCTGTGGTATTGTACTCTTCTTTGTAAGCTCAGTAATTCAAAGTCAAGTTGGCCATATAAAACATCCTCCAGACAGGTTAATGAGTCATTTCCCAACCTCACTCAGAGACAGCCCTCCAGACACAGTGTTAAGTGTAAATTCTAAAAGATAAAGATTGTGCCCTATGGAAGGTTTCATATATAACTCAAAATCTGTGAATGAGAACTCAAAGGAAGGCAGGCACAAAAAGTGCACGGTTAACTGCATGGTCATAGAATGGTTTGAGTTAGAAGGGAATTTCAAATATCATCTAGCCTAACTCAAAGGGAATTTCAAAGATCATCTAGCCTAACTCTCCTGCCACGGACAGGGACATCTTTCACTATAGGAGATTGCTCAAAGCTCCATCCAGCTTGATCTTGAACAATTTCAATGATACATCATCCACAACCTCTCTGGGCAACCAGTTGCAGTGTCTCACCATTCACATAAAAAAAAAAAAAAAAAAAATCAAATCCCTTTTATTTAATCTAAACCTATCTTCTTTCATTTTAAAATTTTGTTCCTTGTCCTGACCTTGGAAAAAGTCTCTCTCTTTTAAGACCCATTTAACTACTGAAAGGCCTCAATAAGTTTTCCACATAGCCTTCTCTTGTTCAGCCTCTCACTGGCAGAACAACCCCAACTCTCTCAGCTTATCTTCATAGGAAAGGTGCTTCAGCACACTGATAATTCATGAGGTTCACATAGGCACCCTCCTCAAGCCTGTCAAGGTGCCTCTGGATGACATCCCTTCCCAAGAGGATCAAGTGCACCGCACAAGTTGGTGTTATCAGCAAAGTTGCTGAGAGCGCACTCAATCCCACTGTCTATGTCATTGATGAAGATTTCAAACAGTACTGGTCCCACTATGGACCCCTGAGATACACCACTCGTCACTGATATCCATCCAGACCTTGAAATGACTGCAACTCTTTGACTGTGACCATCCACACAATTCCTTATGCACCTAAGAGTACATCCATCAAATAAATATCTCTCCATTTTAGCAGCAAGAATGTTGTGGGGGACCATATCAAAGGCCTTACAGGAGTCCAGATAGATGACATCTGTAGCTCTTCCAATACTCACCAGAGCAGTCACTGCATTATGGAAGACCACCAAATTAGTCAGGTATGATTTGCCCTTGATGAAGCCATGCTGGTTATCCCTAAACCCCTCCTATTATCCATATGCCTTGAAATGACTTCCAGGATGATATGTCCCATGATCTTACCAGGCATAGTGTGAAGGCTGACTGGTCGTTAGGTCCTCTTTTTGACTAATTTCAAAAATGGGCAACATATTTCCGTTTTCCCTGTCACTTTTCCTGATTGACATGACTTTTGAGATGTGATGGAGTGTGGCTTGGCAACTACACATGCGAGATCCTTCAGGACCCTGGGATGCATTTAATTGAACCTCATGGATATATGTATCTTCAGGTTTCTCAGGTGGTCTCACACCTGATCTTCTCCTATGATGGATGGGACTTCATTCTTACAGTCCCTGCCTTGAAGTCCATCAACTTGAGAGGTGTGAGAAGAGCAATTGACAGTGAGGACTGAAAAAAAAATATTTTTTGAGAACAAAATCCTTCTCCTTGTCAGTTGTCACCAGATCCCCTGTCCCATTTATCCTGAGGATATAATTTCTTTTGTGTTCCTTTTCTGACTAACATACCTGTAAAAGCCCTTATTATTCCACAGATCCCTTACCGAATGTAGCTCCAGCCTTACTTATCCTGATCCCAGCCTTACACTCTCAGGCAGATCCCATACAGAATGGATGTCCTTTCTTCCACTGCCTATGCATTTCCCTCTTGTGTTTCAGTTTGACCAGGAGTTCCTTACTTGGCCAGGCTGGTTTCCTGCTTCCTTACCCTATTTCTTGAACATGGAATCAAGAGTTCTTGTGCTTTAAGGAAAATATCTTTACATAGCTGCCAGCTCTCTTCTGCTCCTTTACCCATGAGGGCAGTTTCCCAGGGGGACGCATCCACTAGTTTATTAAACAACCAAAAGTTCACTTTCCTAAGGCTCAGGATCATGTCTACTTTTTGCCTGGCTTATATCCCTCAAGATCATGATTTCCACCAAGTCATGATCTCTCCACTGTCATAATGAGATACAGTGGGTTTAAGAAAGCAAATTTGTTTGTGGCTGCTCTAGAGGGGTTTCTGATAAATATGAACCCAGCTATAATTATACAAAACAACCCAGAGATATTCTTCTGATGAAGACCAATATCTTAATCAATTACATTACTTTAAGGAAATATTGGGGGTGATTTTTGCCTTGAGGACAAAATGCTCCTGCAAACTGACACATTAGTGAAAAGTTCACATAAAGTCTAAATGTCACATTATAGGAGAAGACAATTCTTCCGGGAAAAAGCCAGGCACAACTCTTTTTGACTCTGTCACTAACTTAGAAACATCTCATGAATTTTCTTGCATGCATTTTATCTCTGTCAGCCAAGAAGGTGTAATATCACCCCTGAATTCAGGCTCCTCTCAGGATCAACACAGCGTACAATTAGCTTTATTTTAAACACCATTCAGGAGCACAGTCCTGTGGGAAGAGGCAGCGCAGCATGATGTGGAGACACACATTAGTTATATTGACGGCTGTCACAAAGACATATGACAAAACCTTTGGTATTCACGTGTTCAAATATCTTAAACTGTGAGGTCAGTTTAATCCTATTTTGCATGGCGCATCTTCTGCCCTCTAAAAAACATTTACAGATTCCACTTCAGTCTCTATTTTGCCAGGATCCTGCTAGGTTCTTTCTAGAGCTGCTGATGTGCTTTATAACTTATAGTTATCATTCCTTCTAAAAAGCCTGTATAATTTTTTTTGTAGTCTTCATCAAGTTATCAGATGACCTTTTATTTTTTTTTTTTTTTAGTGCCTTGAAAACCAGTAAAAGACTTCACTAATGAAATTTCATAAACCTCTTGTGGAACAGCATAATTATATCTCTCGAGCTCTGCAATACTTCATTAATAGATACAAGACATGGGAATGACCTTTCTTGTCCAAAAGATCAAACTTTGTGATCACATTCTAATAAACTGTTCAAGTGACCACTGAGCTCTGTTTACTATGACATCACCCACACATAAAATAAACCAGAAGGGAAAACGAGGTACACTACAGAAAAACATTATTCTGAATTCACCTTGGGAAGCACAAAAGAAAACTTTATACAGGTAAGCATTCCTTCATTTGTGCCCTTTATGTAGACAATAAGAGATCTAGAAGAGAAGTAGACAAATACATACAAGATAGTGGGAATACAGTGTAATAAATGGTCTCACCAAATGTAGTCTTATTGGTTAAATATTTATTTATATTTTGCTTTTGGTTCTTATTTTCTCAGTCGTACTTCTTCAATGCCTCAGATGAGGGTAAGAACAATTTTTTCATACTGAGGATTACAATTTGTTACTTCTCCTGGGCCAAGTGTATCCGTGGTGAAACTTTAACATTTTCTGAGGACTGAATTGTCATGTATGAATCTTTTATTTTATTGTTATTAAGTTGGGTAGATTTTTTTTTTCTATTTATATGTTTATTCCTCATCTACAGTTTCTTTGTCAGGGAGAGAAAGAGCACTTTCCATATTTCAGGTCCATGTGTTGGCATTCTTTCTGCTCTGTACTTGTGCTTCAGCCTATGTATCTTGTGACAAACGCATGAGCAACTTGGAGGAAAAAATGCACAAAATAGAAACTTCTTCCCAAGCAGAGAGAGGTGCTTGAAAAAGGGACATGTTCTAAGGACTCAATGAAGCCTGATAGGGACTTTGCTTCAGCAAATGCAGTGAAACCTTGTCATGTCAGTATGGTACTCATGTTGAAGATACTCTGAGAGGTGGGATTTATTGGTTCAGTCACCATCTCCTGTTTATGCACCCACAGCATTTTAAAGGAACAAGTTAACACCTCCTCCCAGTATTGCACAGTGCTATGTGGGCATGGTGACCCACTCAAAGTCATCCTTGAGTTCATCCCACATGATGTATGCCTGGCAACAGGCAGGAGGAGCTGTGGTTGTCTTAGAGTTGTTGTCACTGAGAATTGCTTTTAATCAGCTGAGATGAACAGTTACTTGTCCACAAACACAATTTTGGGTTTTTTTTCTGTACTGAGCTTACAAAATTCCCTAAAGATGAGCATATGTTGAAACATGCACAGCAATGGGAATTTCAAATGCACCAAAATACAAAAATGTCTGAATCCAGCATTCTTGGCTCAGTTTGTATAACAACAAGAAACACTGGCCAAACTCACTCACACCAGCTTTCGGTTACAGCCTCTGACTTACTGTGATCATGCAAACAAAGATGAAGTTAAATCTTTTGAAAAGCAGTGTACGGTTCCAGCTATTTCTTCAGCCCCAAAAAGAAAAATCAGAAGTATTAGTATACAGTATTAGTATTATGTATTTTGAAAAAGTGGTTATTACATAAAAACCTCCTGGCTGCATCCAATATTTTCATGGACAATCTTTCTTATTAAGTAATATAATTAACTTAACTATATATAAAATGAAAAGTGCTTCCAGGTGCCCCTTCCTTTTCCAAGTTTCTATTCATAAGTGATAAAAATGTTCTCAAGCGTTCTCTTTGGCTTAGAGTACTAAAATGTTCTTACGATATGCAGTTTAAATGAAATATAACAATAATTAAACAAGTGTCAGTGAGGTTGTGAGCAAAACAATATTTGGGACAGTTGGCACTGTCATTGCTTGTGTGGTATGATAACAATAGCTTCTCCAACTGAAAAAAAAAAAACAAGAAAAGCAAGGTCATATCTTCCAAACAAAACACTTCAACTACTGATGGACTGAGCACCAGTTTGTTACTAATTGGGTGTCTGTTCCACATAAACAGACAGGGAAAGATATTTTGTGTGTCAATATGACACTTTTCAGGCGAAAAAAAATCCTAAACCAATTTTAAAGCTGAGTGTTCTGATGTACAACCTATATTTTGAGATATTTCCAACACCTCCCATAAAACCCAGCACCTTCTCCTGGCAAATGTTCAGTAAAATGCAATGATGATCTCTATATACTTAGAGCAGAGGGAAAGGATGTGTAATCAAAGTGGGGAGTGATCTAACAGATACAAAACAAGCAGAAGAATTCTGGTTTCCTGGTAAAAGGCTTACACTGCATAGTGAAAGGCTTGTGCATTTTAACATGTAAACCCTATATATTTATTTCTGTATTCCCTTTAAAGTGAAACTCATGATGTTGCTTAGGTAGGGCCAAAAAAAATTGACAATATGAAAATAATCAAACACAATCTTCATTCTGCCCCTGGGATTCTGATTTGCGGTGACAAAGAATATTATCTGACTGCTTTTCCTTTTTATATCATTCATGCAGCAAATCAGCTATTACAAAATCACAGAATCACAGAATGATAGGGGTTGTAATGGACCTTTGGAGACCATCTAGTCCAAGCCCCTGACAGATCATGGTCACCTTAGAGCAGGCTGCACAGGAATCCATCGAGGCGGGTTTTGAATGTCTCCAGAGACGGAGACTCCACCACCTCCCTGGGCAGCCTGTGCCAGGGCTCTGCCACCCTCAGAGTAAAAAAGTTCCTTACCAAGTTTAGGTGGAACTTCCTGTGTTCAAGTTTGTGCCTGTTCCCTCTTGTCCTGTTGCTGGGCACCACTGAAAAGAGCCTGGCCCCATCCCCCTGACACCCACCCTTTAAGTATTTATAAGCATTGATAAGATCCCCCCTCAGTCTTCTTTTTTTTCAGAATGAAAAGACACAAGTTCCTCAGCCTTTCTTCATAAGAGAGATGTTCCAGCCCCCTAATCATGGTAGCCCATTGCTGTACTCTCTCCAGCAATTCCTTGTCCCTCTTGAGCTGGGGAGCCCAGAACTGGACACAGGACTCCAGGTGGGGCCTCACCAAGGCAGAGTAGAGGGGGAGGATGACCTCCCTCCACCTGCTGGCCACACTCTTCTTGATGCACCCCAGGATGCCATTGGCCTTCTTGGCCACAAGGGCACATTGCTGGCTCATGGCCATCCTGTTGTCCACCAGGACTCCCAGGTCCCTTTCCTCAGAGCTGCTCTCCAGCAGGTCAGCCCCCAACCTGCACTGGTGCAGGGGGTTATTCCTCCCCAGGTGCAGTGCAATTAGCTCTTAATAGCAACAGTTGAGTTGCTTTGGGAGCTACAGACATGAGATATTCACTCTAATTCTGGAACTACTCCACTCCTCTCATCCCTTCAGCCCTTTACTATGTCCAACCCTCAGAATCATTGAAACATAGAATCACAGAATCATAGAGTTGGAAGGGACCTCTGGAGATCACCTTGTACAACCCCCTGCCAAAGCAGGGTCACCCAGAGCAGGTTGCACATGAACCCATCCAGGTGGGTTTGGAATGTCTCCAGAGACGGAGACTCCACCACCTCCCTGGGCAGCCTGTGCCAGGGCTCTGCCACCCTCAAGGGGAAGAAGTTCCTTCTCAGGTTTAGGTGGAACTTCTTATACTCAAGTTTGTGCCCATTACCTCTTGTCCTGTCCCTGGGCACCACTGAAAGAGTGGCAGAAGGTGGTATCAGAAGATAAACTATGCTGTTTTCCAGTACTCCTGATTTTTCCTTTCCCCCAAGAAGGAAATGACATTAGACCATGTACTGGGTTTGGCTAGTGTGGACTTAATTTTCTTTATAGCAGCCCGTGTGGCGCTGTATTTTGGATTTGTGGCTAAAACAGTGTTGATAGCACACCAGTGTTTTGACTGTTGCTGAATAGTGCTTGCATAATGGCAAGATTTTCTCTTTTTCCCACTCTGTCCCGCTCAGTGAGTAGGCTGGGGGTAGGCAAGTTGCTGGGAAGGGGACACAGCCTGGGCAGCTGACCTGAACTGGTCAAAGGTCTATACCATAACATATAACGTCATTCTCTTCAATAAAAACTGGGGTAGAGGAAGAAGCGGGGGTGAGGCAGGCTCTTGATTTCCAAGGTGGCTGATGCTCAGAGAGTGGCTGGGCATCGGTCTGCTGGTGGGAGGTGGTGAATGATTGCTTTTGCATCACTTGTTTTTCTCCTTTTTTTTTTTTCTTTTTTAAATCTTCCCTTCACTTACTAAACTGTCATTATCTCGACCCACAATTTTTCTCACGTCTGTTCTTGATCTCTCCCCCATCCTGTGGGGAGGCAGGAGGGAGAGGGGAGTGAGCAAGTGGCTGTGTGGGTGTGTGGCTGCTGGCCAAGGCCAATCCACAGCAGACCTATACCTCACATAAGTGTAGATACACAGCTCAAATGGAAATCAAAACACAGTCAAATTCCCCATAGCCATGGGATAGTGTGAAGAGATTACATCATTCTGAGAAATTGGAAGGCATACAGGGTCATGTCAGCAGCACGAAACCACTGATCAGCCTTGTGTGACTTACTGCACAAAGTCACTTTCTTAATGGAGGTGTTTGGTGCGACTTTGTCTTTATAATTCCAGTTCAAAATTCATTAATGTTAGAGGAAACCTTCCAGTTACCATCTTGCTGCTTGAAATGAGTGTCTTACAGTACCAATAGCCCTTTCTCCTTCTCAGCCAGAGGCAGGGATGTGTGAAATAACGGAACGACAAAGACCTTCCTGTGGAAGTGGCCTGTGACTAATTATCAGAGAAAAAGTGCCTAGGCAGACTAGATAGTGGGCAAAAATTATGGAGTCAAAGGTCTGAATTTGCCATAAACTTCCTCTTGGGTTTAATTAGATTTGTAAGGCTTATTGGATGCTAATCATGCAAGCAGGCAGATCTGCAGCACACAAAGGTATTCTGCAAGGCAGTCAGTCAAAGTGTTATGAAGCAGGCACTAGTATGAGCTACTAGTCAACTCAGATACAGGCAGGACAGCAGATGATCCTTAATGTTTGTCCCTATTGGTTTCATAGTGTCAAAACCATCCTTCTAGATTAAAAACAGTAACTCAGCTTTTTCATTTACCTTTTTATGTGTAACATAGTGTTCCATATATGGTATAAGAAAATGGGAATTTGCTAACTGTAGCTAGAACATAAGGTGAGGGATTTCAATTATCTTAATTTCATGTTTGCAAAAATATTTTAAAATCTCTTATACATTGCACTTACACATAGAAAGTATAATTTGAATAAATCTGTTCCCATAATTAACATACTTTATTTAGAGCAGGATATCGTATCAGTTGCTTTTTTTGCACTATGGCATTAAAATCTATATTTAATCTTCCAATTGTTAACTATAGCTAGACTCTGTAATTATTTATTTCTATAAAAACCCTAGCATTTTGGTGGGTAAATTTAAGAAAAACAAATTATCTGAGTTCAGAAAATAGTAATTTGGTTTACATGAAAGGAAGAAAATAATGAAATTAACATGCATAAGACGATCAAATCACTGCAGCTCTATTGATTTTAATGGAGCTTTACTGATTTACAGAAGTGGATCTGAACCTTTGTGTTTTGCAATAAAACTGACACAGTGGCATACAACACACACCTCCAATTATATATTGACACTCCACAAAAGGAATATCATTACAGAGGAATGAGTCACTATGCAGAAAATGCAAAAATCCCAAATCTGCAGATACAACCAGAGATGTTACGGACACAGAGTTTTTTGTTTTGTTTTTGTTTTTTTTTTTTTTTTATAAGGTGACTTTATATGTCGCTGTAGAGATTTTTGTTCTTTACCCAAAATCAATATTATTTATGGATAGATGTGATAGTTTCAACTGTATACTTGAAATCTGTATGATATTTCATGCTTAGGTGCAAATACATTAATACTCTATTAGGCTTAGATGATTTTTATAAAGGAAGATTTTGCCCATACTAAAACCTTGTTTCTGGCAAGTGATGGAATATGGATGGTCCAGAGTCCTTGTCTTCCATGTATCCAAACTTGACACCTGTTATTTTAAAACGAGGTGTGGGGGTGATTGCTCCAGTCTGTCACAGAGTCATAACAACACCAGGGCAGAGGTAGGGGCATCAGAGGTTGTGGGGGCCTCCCAGATCCTTGCCTAGATTTAGCCCCTGTGAATCAGCAGGACTTTTCAAATCGAGGCTTGTGGAATGAATCTGGAATCAAAAAAATGACTTTTGTACAATTCTGGGTCATTCTTTCCTCCTACCTTCAATGGAGAACCTGGCGCTGCATTTAGTGGGTGATATGATGATGATCATGAACTAGATGTTTTTTACAGTCCCTTCCAAGCCAATCCATTCTATGGTTCTATGAATTGATATTAGTAAACACACAATGACACTTTTGCAGTGTAGCATCAGGGACAGGAATCCAGGTGTTCTCCAAAACAGGCTTCTGTCAGGTACCTCATGATTGTGAGGGGTCTGTTACACCCACATTGTCTCTAGACCACCTCAGTTGCAAAGTGTACCATCAGCTCGGACCCAGAAGTGTCCCCCCAGGGTGTCCCCCACTCTAGAGTAATGTTCATCGGTGTTGCAGCCCTGGGGGTGCACTGGAGAGGTTTGACACATCGCTGCTAACAAAGGAAGAGTGCACAAGTACTCCTATATGTATGGGAGCATACCCTGCTGTTTAGACAAGTGCAATATAGCCTGTTTACAGTCTGCTTTTACAATATCAATACCTTCCCTTGTAAAACTACAAGAACACATCTGAAGTGTCCTGAATGAATCTGGGCACTAAGTCATTTAAAAGATATGCTAGTCAACTTCCTACTCCACATCCATAACCAGATCTATTAAATTAAATTAAAATTTATAAACAGGCAACACAAAATGAATTCTATGACGATCTAGTGCAAAATCTCAAATGCAACAGGTTTTTTTCCTAGGAAAACCATGCCAATAACTCCATGGAAGTACAGTTTTAAAAAAGAAAGCCTATGATCATGTGCATATAAGAATTTAGACATGTAATTGCTTCCTTAGACTTATTTGTCACTATGGAAGTGATTGCGTAGCAGACTCTAGGAAAATGTAGGTCTTGATCTCTCTCCGATTGCTAACCCCCATAAGAGTCTAGTGCAGCTGTCTGACTGAGAAATCACTATTCAATTTTAACAGAAGAATATTTTCCCTCCCTTTGGTCAAAGGTGTCAATGTACCACAACGGAAAACATATGAACTGTTAATCTCTCATTTATGTTCTCAGTGTGGCTGACTGGATAATACATTGCATTATTTTTTTCTGTCTTTTTTATGCCATTTCCAGTTGATAACCTATTAGTTTCCATACAACATTTCTGATAAACTGAAATTCATGTAGCTGGACCTGTATGGTTTTTTTTTATTTCTCTTTGGGACAGAGTAGAGATAGAAGAGAGCTATGGACGACCACATAAAATATCCTTTTACTGTCAAGAGTGACCAGTTCCTCTAAGTTACCATCTCTGCTAAAATGAGGTATGAGTGTAAATCTTCTAAGTAAACAAGAAAAAAGTAGTATTAAAAACCAAACAACTATTCAGAGAATAAAAGACTTTGTTCCAAGCCTTTATTTCTTTCTTATAGGGTGTTTGTTATATAGAATATTTCTGTAACTCTACAGTGATATTCCCTGAATATACTTGGATGCAAATATCAAAGGTTCAAGCTATGTATAAAAGCGTCTATATTCAATCTCTTTGAAACAACAGTGAAATGCCAGATTTAATGGGAATGTAATCTTAAGTGGAGAAGGGGAAAGCCTTGAAGGTATTTAACCAGACATGCATGAACATGAAGCTTAAAGTTCACAGTGAAGTTGCAAAGAAACAGGAACCTGCTCTGCTGCTTAGCAAAAGCAGGCACATTTCCTAAAGTAATTGCACAGATATTCCCCTAGCTATAGTCACCAAAGCCTGATGCTTCAAGCTGGGTTTGGGAACACCAGTTAACAAAAGTAGTATAGCTATATTTCTCTACATATTCCTCAGTTTTTTTTCACAGAGGCTGTTGTCACCTAAAATGCTTTCACCACCTGGAGGAAAAAATCATTAGATAAAATTTTCAATCTTGAGTAACAGAATTGCATTAACGTTACTTTTCTGCCACAGAACACTGAAGCTAACACTTTCCCCTATTGGCTTATCTCACATATTCATAGAAAACTGAGTTAGAAAAGATATAGTAGGAAATAATACTTAGTTCCCCTGGCAATGAAGAATTGCTCTCCAAATTTTCTTCTCTGGCCAGAAAAAAAAAAAATATTGTACCATGAATGCTTTGGAGTTTCCACCATTTCACTCAGGCATTCACTGTAGCTTTACTTTTTAAATGTTTTCTTTTGTTCTGCTTTTATTCATACTCAGTCTAACTTTTTTCNCCCCCCCTTTTTTTTTTTAATATTTGATTGCTCTGACTTCCACTGTAGTATCTAAACACTGGCAAACTGGATCAATGCTTTCACTGTGGCTACAATTTATCTGAAAATGGCAATTTGAAAAAAAATGTCCCTCTGTATTTCTTCACTCCCCCACTCCTCTCCTTTATCGTGAGCTATAAGAAAGCACGTATCTTAGAGGTGCTCTTTCTCTTTCTGTGTCTGGATGGCATAGATAATATCATGCATTATTGTGGTATATTTAGTATTAGAAGTAATCTTGCTCTTATTTTCTTATCTTCTTGAGGAGGTATTTGAGATGATATTAAATGTTGACCAAGAGTAAGAGCTCCAAGGACATCTTTGAGCTAACAGCAGTGTCCATGTGTACGTTTTCCAGTGCACACAAGTTCAGGAAAATGGTGCTCTGGCTGCTGGGTCAGGAAACGATTATCATAAAGGAATGGGAGGACAAGAGTCATCTTTTATCTGCTCATAGTGATCGTATCTCATGGTCTGGTTTTAGTTACTAAAGTAGATGAGGGATTCCAAACTGAAACTTCTCTAAATACAGTAAGATGGATCTTCACTCCAAAACAAAGGAGGCAAAGGTAATTTCTTATCTTTCAGCACACAGTGAAAGAGGCTTAGGTGAAGTCAAAGTACATCCCGTTCACCAAGAGTAGTTACTAAGGTTCAGTTGGTAGATAATCAACATATGATTACTTTGTTGTGTGTCAAAGTCCCTGAAAACTCCCAAATGCAGACAGGGAGAGGGAAAAAGTTTCCATTTTGCGTTGGTCTGCTCTAAGGATGGAGAACTACATGCTTCCCTTGCTCATAGTGTGTCACTGCTTTTCTCTCATGCTAATCTGAACTCTTCAACTTCTTGCTACCTCCTCTGTGGAGCTCTGGCTCTGGCCAGATGACATGCTGCTCATGTCAGCATCAGCTTGTCAACACCTCCACCCCTTATTGAAGTAGATAGATACATATTCTTGAGGTAGTTAAGTAGTAAGAGATATGGAAATCTTCTGTTTCTTACCCAGTGTCATGAATCTTAACTACATCACTGTACCTGTCGCCTAATAAAAATAAGTATGAACTGCTTTGGAATTAGCTGACTTGTGATCCACGCAGACTGGACCAAAAAGCACAGAAAATCGTGTGACACTTGGGAATGGACAGGCTAAATGCTTGCTTCTGCTTTAGCAAGCCTGCTTCTCATTAGCTTGGATGAGTCTACACTGCACAGAAATCACAGCAGTAGCTGCCACATTCACGCGTCCTACAGAGTGGTAGAGAATGAACATGTCCAGTAACTCTACATGTTGATTCTCTTCTACTAAAAAGCAAATGCAGGTTTCAGGTTCTTAGATGCTGCTCTTTGGCACGGTGCTGACTGCACGTAGAGAACAGACTAGCTCAAAAGCCTTAAAAGGCAACCCAGTGTGATGTTCTTCAAAGTTAGGGGGAGGAAAGGGGGACATCCTGTTGTTTTAACCTACAGAAGGTGACAGTAAACCCCTCCGAGGATATCTTAATGTGAATTCAGCAGGGAGAAGACTATTTTCTAAAAGAAAGAACATTTTCTTGGCATTCTCGGAACAAAACAAAATACGGGAGAGGAAACTGTGACTGCCAAGAGTGATCAAATCACCCTGCTTTCAGAGACAAGCAAACTGTTTCTGACAAAGCTTCAGGAAGAGCATACTGGAACTCAGAAGAACTCCAAGCCTGATGGCTAAATTTCCTATCATGTCTCTGCCAAGCAGACCTTCACAATCAAATGAATAATAGAGGAGGCTAAGAATTTAGAGATGAGATGTACCCAAACAGTGTGAATTTTAGAGATGTTTAAATACAGATACTCTGAATATGAACTGCTTTGCTGACTGCTTGAGTGGTACTGGAAACAAGTCCCCACACAGTCACCACAGAGAGTCTAAGTCTTGCCCATCCATAATATTATGGTGAGAAAAACTTACTGAGATAGGCAGAAAACGGTTACATGATCCTGGTTAAACTTCTATTTTGTGTGGGTCAGACATGGTTGTGATAACAGAGATGCCAACAAAACAGTCAAACAACTGAAGATTCCAGTTTTCAAAATCATAAGCATACTGCAAAGCTCATTTTCCCATCACAATAGGACATGAAATCTTCATGCCACTAAAAATCAGCAAAGTTTTGGAAATCAAATGGGACAGGAAGCAAATGCTCCTTTTCATAAGCTTCCCCAGCCTCAGTGTGGCTTTTTTTTTTAAACTTTCAGAACTTATTGGAACTCATTTTTCCCTCATGCAGAATCATAGAATCATAGAATCATAGGGTTGGAAGGGACCTCGAAAGATCATCTAGTCCAACCCAGAGCAGGGTCACCTAGAGCACATCACACAGGAACGCATCCAGGCGGGTTTTGAATGTCTCCAGTGAAGGAGACTCCACAACCTCTCTGGGCAGCCTGTTCCAGTGCTCTGTCACTCTCACAGTAAAAAAATTCTTCCTGATATTCCTCTTGAATCTCCTATGCTCCAATTTGCATCCATTACTCCTTGTCCTATCGCTGGTCATCACTGAAAACAACTTCTCTCCATCTTCCTGACACTCCCCCTTTACGTATTTGAAGACATTGATGAGGTCACCCCTCAGTCTCCTTTTCTCCAGACTAAAGAGACCCAGCTCCCTCAGCCTTTCCTCATAAGGGAGATGTTCCACTCCCTTAATCATCTTTGTGGCTCTGCGCTGGACTCTCTCAAGCAGTTCCCTGTCCTTCTTGAACTGAGGGGCCCAGAACTGGACACAATACTCCAGATGTGGCCTCACCAATGCAGAATAGAGGGGGAGGAGAACCTCTCTTGACCGACTCACCACACCCTTTCTAATGCAGCCCAGGATGCCATTGGCCTTCTTAGCCACAAGGGCACATTGCTGGCTCATGGTCATCCTCCTGTCTACCAGGACCCCCAGGTCCCTTTCACCTACACTGCTCTCCAGCAGGTCAGCCCCCAACCTGTACTGGTACATTGTGTTTTTCTTCCCCAAATGCAAAACTCTACACTTGCCCTTGTTGAACCTCACCAGGTTTCGCCCCGCCCAACTCTCCAGCCTGTCCAGGTCCCTCTGAATGGCAGCACAGTCCTCTGGGGTGTCGGCCACCCCTCCCAGCTTGGTGTCATCAGCAAACTTGCTGAGGGTACACTCTGTACCCTCATCCAGGTCGTTGATGAAGATGTTGAACAACACCGGTCCCAGTACCGACCCCTGAGGGACTCCACTAGTCACAGGCCTCCAACTAGATTCTGCCCCATTGACTACGACTCTCTGACTTCTGCCTTTCAACCAGTTCTTGATCCACCTCACTGCTTGATCAAAATGAACATTTTTTACTTTTGTAGCATTTCTCGTTGTACAAAGCAGAAATCTTACAATGACCATTGAATTATTTGTTCAGATGGGGTTCACCACACCTGACTTCACTAGATCGAGATGATTTAAACCAGTCCTCTAGGCTCTTTCTACTCTGATTAAGCTGATAAAAGCTATTCAGAAGGATGTTTATATTCAGTGGCATGAACTAACATTTCTGTAGTGAAAAAACATAGGTAAACTGAATAAACCAGTTATCTAGCTTCAAAATGGAGGAATTTAGGTGAACTTCAGACCTGAAGGATGTGAGTACAATGTGGTGCAGAGCTTATGCTGAATGATCGATATTTGGCAAGCAATATTAGCTCAGACACATCACCAAGATGATACATTGGTACTGTTTTTGTGACCTGAGCCAATGCATTTGTATGTCAACACAGCAGATGTGCCAGTTTACTGATGGAAAGCTTAGAGATCTTTAACGTATCACTTCACTGTGTAGTGTAGACGTGTGCTAAGAGATCAGATCTGTTACACATAAAAATTTAACATATTGTAAAATATAGAGATAGACATTAATAGATCCCCAACACTGCACGCTCAGCTCTCATTGAACTCAACAGAAGTTGATTGAGAGAATATAGGACAGTATTTATTACAAAAATCAGGACAGGATAAAATCTGAATCTCCCTATACGGAAGTGCCATACCTGACAGCAGATAAGAATGACAACATCACCCCTTTCCTCCCATTAGTCTGCGCAAATGATGGTTCTGCATCAGGGACTCGTTTGAAAATGCATGATGAAAGCAGCAAAGCTTCCTCTGCACATTCTTCATCTGTGGGATGGATGAGATATTTCATTTCATACATCATTTACCCTTTGCTGCAGTTATTTCACAAAGACTTATTTTGACTTTGCTAGAAATGTGAGAAAGAGTTTCCAAGTTTGGAAATTTCTGCAAACAACAAGCTGAACTGCAGCTCCGACTGATGTGAGTCATCAGAGACCCATTGACTTCCATAGTGTTATATATTTGTGTTATTTGTCTACTGGGTGTAGTTCTGAGGTCTGTGAAGCTACGTTAACATGGTAGAAGTGAGACTGAGAATAAGAATAATTTTTATACCTGAAACTGAGTTTTAAAGAAAGATATTTTATATTCATTGTTTATACTGGTATAATCTTATCAATGAACATTTTCACCTTTCTACTGCTTCTATATTTCTCTGAGAAATCTTGTCTCTCCAACTCAGTAACATAGTCCTTCAAAAATTTGATCTAAATTATCTGCTATCTAGAGGAAGAGGCAGGACAGGTAAATACAGGAGGTTAAACTTGGTCTAGTTACTGACTGGCAACTTTCAGAAGTCACTTAATATCAGGATACCATTAATAAACAGTCCTTTTTGTTCCCATTCCCAAAATGAACTTCCTTATGTTTGAGACAAAAATCAATATTTAACATGCTTTTCCTTTTCTTCTGTTATCCTTTTTATTGGAATTATAGGGGGGGGGAAAGTTTAGAGTTTACACTATATATGAGGGATTAACTCAAGGGATTAACTCCTTTCATGTCCTTGGGAAGGGCTAAGGGAAGAAAGGAGTAGCTGCTAGTCCAGTCTATCCAGTCATATACCACACAAATAATTTCCTGGGAAAATGTTTTCACCTCTTCTTTCCCCAGCAGATAGCCATATATAAATATTATAGAAGGTAATTGGATTGGAAATGGCTGAAAATAGGGTTAGGGTTAGGGATATTTTTGAATATCAACATAAAAATTTAATTTAGAGTGATATTCTGAAAAAGCTGTATGATGTGACTTCATATGTTAGGAAGTCACTGGTCTTGATACCTGATGGGTCATTTCCCCTTTTTGGTTCCTAAATATGAAACTTCTTAATTTACTTAACATCACAAAGTAATGACAATTTTAAAAAGAACATGACAGTGTCCCTTTCACCCCTGTTCTCCAGTCTAAAGTTGTTNGGGGGCATTTGCGGTGGATTTCTGAAATCATAGTGAATAGTTGTAATATATTTAAAAATCAAAATAGAATGGGTGTCCAATCTTCTAAGTAGCTTTGAACTTCCCCTTTCAAACAAACTTTGGTGTTGATCCAGGAACACACACAGCTAACAAGGAAAGTGGGGAAAAAATGCTCTCCGTAAATAGATAGCACTCTGATTTCAGAAAACTTAGAAAGGCTATAGTCTGACCTGTCATAAGCTAGGAATTACAGTAGTGATGAGAAAATGAGTGCTTCCAGGGGTCTGTACAAATCTTGGTACTTTCAGACTAATGACTTCAAATGATCTTTCCTCATTTCAGATAGTTTTGATTGTCTTAACACTATTTTCAATTAGATACTGAATAAAATTAAAACTGGAAACTTTTTTACTTATGCCAGATATCTTGTTAAATCCATAGTAAGACAACTACTAAAATGATTATATGTGCACTGATAAAGTGAAAGCTTATTAAAAAAAAAAAAATCTAATTTCATCTTGCCATTCCTCTATGAGTCTTTGGACACAACTAAACAAAGCACTGAAGTTTATTATACTTTCAAAGTTTTGAAGTGTTGGAATCAAAGTAAATAATAATAATAAATTTTTTTTTTCTGACAGTAAAGGATCACACAATATAAATTCTGTCTTCCCAACTGTATTTAAAGATTTCATCTCACT
>VXBO01011847.1:1812-21371 GCA_013400135.1 Rhinoptilus africanus | reverse complement strand
ACCCCCATTATCCAGCTTAAATTTGTTTAAAAAAAAAAAAAAAAAAAAGAATGTTGAGGGCTTTTGTGAGCCGGACAAAATCTAAAATCCTAAACCAGTTAAATTCTCATGATGAACCTTGCTACATTCTTCCTACGTTCATTACTTTGAAGAGGAAGCTGCAAAAATAAAAGGCTGGACAGTCAAGCTCCAAATCTTTTCTAGCATGATTCTGAATGTATTTACAAGCAAGCAATGCTGCGTGAACAGTAAGCGCGTTGCAAATCCTCCATCTGCCTGGGCTTGAAATAAGGACATTGCAGAGCTCATCTGCAGACGGATGTTGCTATTTAATGTGATTTCCAACAAACCATTCATTAAATTCACAGCTGCACCTGACACCCANTTAAAAAAAAAAAAATCTAATTTCATCTTGCCATTCCTCTATGAGTCTTTGGACACAACTAAACAAAGCACTGAAGTTTATTATACTTTCAAAGTTTTGAAGTGTTGGAATCAAAGTAAATAATAATAATATTTTTTTTTTCTGACAGTAAAGGATCACACAATATAAATTCTGTCTTCCCAACTGTATTTAAAGATTTCATCTCACTCTTCATTTTTATATAGCCTTTCTGCACATTGACAAGAGCATGAGTATAGACAATCATAAATGAGAAATCCCTGCCCTTGAGATAGATCATTTCAAGGGTATAAAGATCAGCCATTTTCAGGTCATTGAGCTGATATAATGTTTCAACATATATTGCTTATGAATGAGCCCTGTGCAAAAACTCGTATCACACCTTGTATAACATGAGATGGAATTGCCCAGGTGAAGCGATACTTTCTTAGACTTCTTTCTCTGCCATTTCCACCTCTGTATTGTCTTCCTGTTTCCTATCACTGCTCTAATTTTTCTGTGCTTTACCAACTCTTGTCACATGTTTATCTCTTGGATAAATAAATGAATTCTCCCATGTGCATAGAACTTGTTTTTTTCACCTTCTCTGTAAGGATCATCTTGCTTGTTTTCTTAAAGAGTCCACTGACAGACAGACCAAAAATATAGCAGATATTGGCTGCCTTAAATGGTGAGTGGCAGCAGTCCTCAGTGTGCAACCGTTATGACCTTGATCCCATACCTACTGACCACTCAGGTGGTAAACCCTGTAACTGTTACTTCTACAAAATTACTGAAGCTGTACTTGTGGCTGAGCTCCACATAGCTTAAAATCACCTAGGGAAGTCACATGGCTGTGCCACATTTGAGCAAAGATCTTCCAATAATATTAACCTGATGCTTCTTGCTTTTTATTTCTGTTCCTCTCCTTCCAATTCCAGTCTATACTGCCCAAGGTCAGAGAAAATTTCAGAAGGCTACAGTTCCTAGAACCAAACTGGAATCACAGTATGGGTATTTGTAGATCCTCAAGGCTGTTGCCTGATGTCCCTCAAAGGGAATGCTAAATATCACAAAACATAAGTAACTTTGCAACTGAAGTACTACTGAAAATTGTTCTCGCTGTGCTTCTATAGTAGTCATCCAAATCATACACAACCAAGTATCTCTTTAGTCCTGATGTGGCATCAAAATTAGCCACGGAGTTTCGAAATTATGATTCCCTTCTGACAAATATGTGCTAGCAATTGTGTTTTATTTAGTTTTGCATGCACTTAATCTTGAACACAGTTAAATCACTGTAGACCTCCCCAGTGCAGGAAGAAAGGATCTACAAAGGGTCGTACTCAGAAGCCAGAGACCTCATTGAACATCTGACTGAAGAGATATCAATGTGTGACAACACAGTTTGATCCCTCCTGACATTGCTGAGTAGATGACAGCAATGAAAACTGATGATTCTTGTGTCTCAAGGCTCTACCTGAAGTCCCTATTTTGTCAAGGTCAGTAAAAGTGCAGAGACATACCTTTTCAGTGAAGAGTTTACAGTTTGTTGTTTTATGATTATTCTTATAACGTCTTATTATGGAAATAATATCTTATCAGTATTCTTCTGACATCTATCCTTTGCAACAGAATACTGGGACGGGGAAGATATTTTACCTTCCCAAATAGACAATGACTGCTGAGATTGTATAGTAAAGAGAGTCCACAAAGTGTTAAACCAGCAGATTTAAGCTTAAGACTTGTATTCAGCACATCCAAAGAGCATTTACCTGAGATGCCTAATTTACAACCCTGTCTGCCTTAGGCTCCTTATTAAAGTTATCACCCTCAGCAGCTGCTTGGCTTTCTCCATAGACTAGAGGAGAGCTCTGGGTGTCTGTTCCCAGGTTAGATGACACAAAGGTGCTTGTGACACCACTTATCTCAGATTCTTACATAACCCCCTTTAGGCGTCAGGGCTTCCTTGGCTGTTGCTGATTCATATCTCACTAGGAGTCTGTCCTCGTGGGTGGCTGTGGGGACATTTTGTTCTTTGTGCCTTCCTTCCTTCCTCCTCCCCCTCCTCATCACACTTGAATTCTCTGGCAATTCAGCTGCAATATCTCTTCACAGTGGCATCTTCCCAGGGACAGAACATGCTGTACATTTTTCCAATGTATTTAGTAGAAACCAACATTCACCCATATCATTACAGCAGTTCTGGGAGCAGGTTTTAAATTAAATGCTGAATTCCAAATATACCAACCTGCCTTACCCTGTGGCTTTTGCATTAAAAATTCCTCCAGCAGCTGTTAGAAAAAGAGATAAGATCATGTTCTGTCACTTGTACCAGATTTCTCTTGCCCTTCAAAATCAAAAATCCAGTCATAAATAGGTGTAGATTCATATGTGAATATGAATATGCATACAAACGCAGCTAATGCAACTCCCTCTTTCTCCATCAAAATGCTAAAACCACAAGTAAGTTGAGGGATCACACTTCTAGGAATATTTTCTTTCTAGAAGACAATGCTTATGCGATAGATGATGCTCAGAAAGCCTTATTATCTTGTGTTATCCTGTGGCACTTGTAAATATGATTTCCGCTTGCTAGTGTGGAAGTATGAGGCACAGAAAACTGTAACGCTGCTCCGGGTCCTTGCAAAAATCATTAGTCAGACTGAAACCAACACTTACACAGACATTACCACTGCTGCTGGCACGATTATATCTTCTTAAAGTAGTGCTTAGAGACTTCCAGATGAAAGCGAGTCTTTATTATGGTAAATGCTGGACAACACACTGATAACAGAAATTCCTCCATAGAAGAGTTTATAATCTAATTGACAGGAGATTGTCAGAAAAATGAGTGGAAAGTTGTGCTACGATGATCCAGAAGAGAGATAAATATCAAAACCACAATGCGAAATAAAATAAAGGTGCTCTAAATACAACAGAGACAAAACACGTGTTAGAGCATTCTCTAAAGATTGCTGAGACTGGATTGCTCCAGCCCCTCTATTCTTAGGGGTTATTTTTTTTAAATGCCAAATACCCTGCTGCTATCTGACACTAACAACCTTTTGGGTGGAGCTGGGCATCAAGACACCTACATCCAGGCACAGTTCCATCTGGAACTTCAAATGCCCAAATTACCTATGGGCCCATTTTTCTAGGCTTGCTCAGATCAGAGCGCTCACGTTCCTGCCACACTCAGCACAGGGTACAGGAATGCACACCACTGGTCAGGGAGCAGCAAGGCTTGGCTGCTTCTCTAAGGACATGGAGCCAGGAGGCAAAGCTGACCCCAGAATATGCAATGCCCTGACCTGTGGGGTGCACCTCGCCGGGGACTGGTAACAGGGTCCAGCAACAGCAGCAGACACGGCAAGTAGTGCACCAGGTCTGGGATACATCCAGGGAGCCCAGTTAGGAGAGAAAGGAGATGGAGCCAGAAACAGGAATGGAGACAAGGCTAAAACATAGGTCTGAGTGTACATCCAAGATACAGCAACAAAGGCAGGACTGGAAAAGAGTTAAAAGGCACACAAAAGGGGAGCCAAGCTGCCTACTCATAGGTCTAATGTCCACGCAGGAGGGAAGGCTGCAAAGAGGTGGACCGACAATATAGGAAAATCCAAAGACCGGGTGACCAGGCCTAAGCTTAATCAGTATTCCAAGGGCAGATCATGCAAGTGATGGGCCCAGTCAAGGCTGATCAAGGCCATTAAGCCCTACTACTATACTTATTTTGCACTATTGCATTGTTTCTTTGAGGTTAGAAACCCAGACAACAAAGGGTCCTTTTATATTCAGTGAAGATAAGTGATTGCTGAATCATCACCTTCTGGAGGTACTAATTCTCTCTAGAAAGTTAATCCTAAAGTCCAGAAGCTGAGATTTGTGATGTCTTTTGCATAACAGCCCAGTAGTTACAATATTCTTCAGGAACTGGAGAACCTGGGGTCTTAATTGGAAAGGGTATAAGATCTTTATATCAAAAGACTGCTCTAACCAATAGTTTGTGTGCCACTGGGAGGTGTAGGAGCTGTCTTAAGTCAACTTCTGCATAAATTAAGCTACTGGCATCAGAGCTAAGATGCTGATAAGAGATGAAGCTGAGAGGAGATTGTTTTAACAGTATGATTAAAATGCTTTACTGGGAGGGTATGTCTGTTCTCCTTTCTGATTGATGAGCCATGGTAGAGAAACAGAGAAGGAAGTTTTGCATTTGTCTTATTCTGGCTGCTGCATTTGAGGTTAAGTGGAATGTTTTCACATGGAGGAATGTTGTACCTTCCCAGTGTGTAATCATGTCTGCAACTCAGAGGTAACAGAAAGGTGTTTTCATAGAAGACTACGTAGGGTTTATTGCCGTTCAGTAGGTCCCTGGAAATCTTAGCCTGAGACCAAGACTTAAAAAAAGAACCGATTCCCGAAAGACATATGGGAGGAAGGAGATTCTTTTCTGTGAGTGATTCTTTCACTTTCTCTTGTCTAACAAGGGAAATGTGAAGTTCTTTATTTTTTTATGTATCTTAATTTCCTTTGTTTTCAGGTAAAACAGAACTTGAGAGACTGAAAGCTCGGTTTGTGCTCTTGGTATGTGCTTCCTCTTAGGAAGACAATCAAGGTCTCTCCACACAGTGTTTTGGCTATTGTGAGGTTTTGGCCCAAAGGCATAGACTAAACCTCTTTTCCTCTGCTCCTTGGCTTCTTTGTGTCCTCGTGTGAAATGAAGCTACAACTCAGGGCATGGATATCCTACTGAAACACTCCTATAGCCTCCTTCCCCATCTTCTCCAGTCTGGGCTTCAGGTGTTGTATAACTGGTTTTGGGTGTCTAAACACCTTTATCGATCCCAGTGCAGAGAGATATATTCTTTCTATATATCTCAGGGTCTGATGTCTCTTTTGCATAAAAGCATATTCTTTTCTGTGAATCTCAGGCAATTTTTCCTTCATTTTCTACTGTTATTATACGCAACTGAAGAAAACATGTTTCAAAACATAACACTCCCTGTCATTTATTTCAGAAATACTGTATTTCAGCCACCTATTAGTCTGAAGAAAAATGTAGGCATTAGTGGCTTGTTTTTGTTCTAAATCGGTTATTTAATATACAGCTGCACTGTAGCATGTTTATCAGAGTTTACTGCCAAGTCTGAAATTGCTTCATCTTATACAGCAGGAGCCTACTCTTCTTTACACCAGTTTTACTCCAGTATGACTATGTTCATTAGAGTGGAGTTGCTCCTGAATTCCACCTGGACAAATGAGAAGAGGATTAGGCTGGGATGTTTATTGCTACGTTTTACTACAATTGCCTTTCAATCCTCCCACTAAGTTTATGTTTAGCACTATTCTCTTTGATTGATTAAGATTAAATTATGGATGTAAATTAAACATTAACCCTCAGAGCTATTTGAGATGCATGTTAAGGTATTTATGAAGTGGTATTCTGCACAAAAAGCAATGTGTTAGAAATACTGTCTTGTATCTACTACTCTATTGTATTTTTTTCCTGGATCTACCTACACAGTTGCAAGTCGTTGTTGGAGGACAAATGGGAAAGCATGGGAGAAAAGAGTGGGAAAAGGAAACAATTTAAATTAAAAGGCATCCTTCTTCCTCCTCTCTCCACTAGAGTCTTTTAGACTTCCTTCCCCTTAAGGAATTAAGAGCTGCCTATACCTGTAACTCAGACATGCACAGGACCTGCGCATGCATGGTCTGTGCCCGTGTGAGTAAAACAAGTTGGCCTTTGGCAAACTGCCTACTGGGAACATAAACTGGCACAATTTAATTTCCTAGTATAGACATTGGTTAAAATTGCTGACAGCGTTAAAAGCAGTAATCCCCTTCTACATCTTCACTCTCAAGGGTATGAGATAAAGTTTTTGCCCCTAGCAACAAAGCTTCCCATGAAACTACACTAGTGAAAGAGAAAAATCTAGGCAGTGTTTTAGGGTTTAGAGATAGCCCTGAAACTTGCATCCCACAAGTTATCCTTATTTCTGCCTTTTTCAAAGCCCTGACTGTTTCACACCACAGCAAATATTATACCTTGAGGATGATGCAACTGTAACCCACAAATCTTTGGACACAGCTGATACTCAAAGCCTGCATCAGGCAATTCTGTGTGGAAAAGAATCCAAATCCCATTTAGTCAGGTTTTTCCATTGTTTTTTTTTTTCCCCAAAAAGGGGAAAAAACAGTTTCAGGTTTAGTTTTAATATTTTTGTTAATAACTACACTTTCTTAATTTCTTAAAGAGTAAAAAATGTTATCAGTGCTGTTTGTTTGTTTTTAATATGACCATTTTCAAACACAGTTATCTTTTTTTTTTTTTTTTTGTAATTTCCACATGAAAAATTTTGGAATGTACATCTGTCCAGATGTGGAATAATTATCTATGTGGATTTCTCATGTTTTTCCAATAAAGTTCAAGTTCTAAACCACCACATTTTAAGTTAACAGTGAAGAAAAGAATCTCTTAAGAAAGTTATAATCTTCAATTATAATTTACGAATAAGGTTTCAAGTGTTAATCCTGAATACGTGAAATGGAATATGAAAGGAAGATATGTGAAAGGTAGGACCAAAGAGGGGGAACAAAATGTAAGGTAAGGCACAGAGAAAGTATTTTACCTATCTGTATGGCATCAGTGACATCAGTTGTAGAACTTCAGCCTGCTAAATTACAGGGGGAGTTTGCCTTTTTGGTTTGGGTTTGGTTTTGTGAGTTTTTTTGGTTTTGCTTTTCTGTTTGTGGGGTTTTTTTTGTTTTGTTTTGTTTTGGTTTATTTTTTTTTGGTGAAAATACACTCTGTAAATTCCAAAAGTTGAAACCCTTGTGCAGATGTTCTAAAATTCGTAAGCCACCTCAAAGATAGCCTAGAAACACGAAGAAAACAATAGACAAAAGTAAACCCTAAAGCAAAGTCTGCACTGAAAACTGCCTGTGTGAATTTTCCAAGTTGTCAGATAAGGACAACTTTAAGGAAGAAATATCCTCACTTTCTTCCAGAAACTGTTGTGCTGTGATGTTGCCATGCACTATACCTCTAAGCAGCATGTATACTGAGACTGACGCCAACTATACTACACCAGTGTCAAAACAGGGGAGAAAGGATATGGCTGTGTTAAGGTATGTTCTAGAAACCATGCAAGATGCTCAGTCTTGTGAATTTGGAAGAGAACTAAAACTTATCAAAAACTGAGACATAAGCAAGTTTACAAGCTTTCCTTCAGAAAGTTTGTCTTCAAAGCACAAAAATATAGCTAGACTGAAATAGCTAAAACATGTCTTTAGGTTTTGTTTCACATTGGTTGCAAATGAATATCTGATAGCCCTCGTTACTGCTGTTAATCTAATTGCTACCTTGTAGATCTTTTTTTTGTTTCAGCTACCACCTGGTCTGGCCTCTTGTTTAATGCACATAGTGAAATCCCACCTCATCACACTTACATCAAGGGCTCTACATGGTCTTTGGCAAAGACACGCAAGCTCATTGCAGTAGCACTTTGAGAGGTGTGCTATGTTAAATTGGGAAAATGGTTTTCAGTACCGAGGCACCGCTTCCAACTGCCTTGGAGAGTACCACATACTCACATCTACCTGCAAAAATCTGTGTAGCAATGGCTTAAGCACAGTATGATCAAACCTTGTCTTGTTATTGCCTTTCAGACTTAGATGGAAAGCTTGAAAAGATGGAGGACCTGTCATTCCTCTCAATACTTTGTTTCTTTGGCTAATCATCTTTACTATAATTTTCTGACTGATTTCTCATTTGCATTTGTTTGGATTTCACTTCCAACAACTGCTCCTTGTTATGCCTTTCTTTGCTACATGGAGAACTACTTAAGTACCTTCTATTTCCTCCCTCTGGAGGTATTTATGAACCATAATCAAGTTGCTTCTCATTTTTTTTTCTTTGATAAATGAAACAGATTGCTCTCATTAGATTTGTTTGTTTTATCCAACTGTTGTTTTTATCATAAATTAGACTTGTAAACTTTCTAAGATACTGACCATCTTTTGTAAATATTTGTGCATAGTATCTAACACAGAAAAGCCGGAAATCCAAATAGGGACCTCATGTTCTATGACATTATAAATATTGATTCAGTAAAGCTGCTGTTGAAACCTTTTTTCCTTGGAATGTATGCCAGTGTGTATGTAAAATTTTCTTCTTCACCTTATTTCTCTTAATCCTACAATTTCACTATGTCTTGTGATAAAAGCACTTCAATCATGGCCAAGCTATGATAGTTTTTGGTGAATGGACTGCAAATTAACTCAAGCTCAGTTCAATTCAATGAAATGAAGTCTGTTAACTGATGATGGTTCCAGTTTCCCAGAGATTCAATTCTCATCTCATTTAAATCATTCATACTTTTTTCCAGGTGTAAAATGCATTAGTTATAATTTAATCACTCTGCAACGTAGCTTCAGGAAATTAATTTCATAAAGACATTTTTCACCTGTTAAAGAGCGTATTTTTAGAATATCCTTCTTTAAGTTTTCATTAAATGTATGCACATATTTTTATATCTCTATGTAAGCTGTTGACTGCATGAGCAGGAAGTGCTTAATGTTTTGGAGCAGTGCTGCAGAGATGGCTTTTTCTGACCTTTAGTTGGTCACTCTGTAGCTAAAGATAAACCCGTGAATTGTGCACCTGGGGAAACTTTCATACAGTAGGGAACAAAGAGCAAATTACAAGGGCTAGACTCTCAGTGGATGTAAATTTAATCCTTCATATCTATGGCACCATCTCAGTTTACATCGGCTGAGAATTTGGAAAAAATTACTAAATGTTTGCTGTCCAGCTTTTTAAGACCTGCTCATCACCTTTTAAAATCACATGAGACTAAGACTTCTGCAAAAAGACCGACCCTAAATCATATGTAGCTATGATTAGAGTCTCAGGAGAGATCTGTGAAGTGAAATGAATCTGTGAATTAGCCTTGCTGCAATTTAAAGTCAAATATATTAACTGATCTGGAATTACACAGGTAAAATTTGCTTGGGTTAAGAAAAAAACTGTGCTACTGTGCCTTACAGTGTAACTTCAGCAGCTACTGAAGCAGGAGGAGAGGACTGGTTGAAAGGGAAAAACCCAAAGTCTCTTCAGATTTCTAAAAAGGATTGGATCCTTCAGTGTTTGGCTGGGCAACCTGGGACGCCAAAGTGATTAAGGGGAGGTAAAGGCTTGAATCTTTCTGAAAACTCAGTCTGTTTTGTCCACACTTAAGGAATCAAAAAGTGTTTGGCACTATAGCTTTTCTACTCCACCCACCCAGATATTTTGCAGGTAATAAGTAAACAAAGAGCTCATCTGTACATATGGGGGTATCACTCTTTCAGGATGAGTTACATTACCAACATTTAAGCAGGGTCAGGCTTCTGGTAAGCTACAGAGTGAAACCAAAAGGGAATATGGAAATGTTTTTATACTGATCTTTAAAGTTATTTTGTTAGATTCACCAGGCCAACCTTGATTAAGGGCTAGAAAGAGGATAAAGGAAAATGATCAAGATGATGTTGCAGGGAAGAATAGTTATGCTGCTGAGGAAAAAACTTTGAGTGAATCACAGAACAGCAGAAGCAATTCAAATCTTTCGTTCAGCTACTATACCCATATACTGGCTGATACTTATGGTTTCAGACTAATAAAATAAAACTCACTGTGTTATTGCTTTATTTTTTCCCTTGTAGAAGTTTTGCCTGAAAGGGTAATTTATACCTTTCTCTTTTTAGTGGGTTATGCATTGCTCTGGAGTGGAAAGACATAAAATAAAAGCCACACTTTCATAAATGTTCACTTTTTAAAGCTAGAGCATAGAATAGTAATATTTAAGGTAACAGTGAGCTTATGTGTGGAATGATACTGTTGCTGGGTGTGTAGACAAGTGTGTCTTCCTTACTCTTCAGCCTTCTGCAGTTAAGTAGGCATATATTTCCAAACCATTTTAAATAATTTTTTATAGTGAATTTAGTGATTATGGAAGGAATGTAATGAATTCTGAAAGCTTAACCTGAATAAACATACAGATCTAATGGCTTTTATACTCATGCAGACTCTGAGAACCAAGAGAAACCATACAACCCTAACTGAAACATATACATTTGCTAATAAATCTATTTTTAAAACCAGAGTTGTGTATTTGGGGGTGAGTTGCTAGTTCTGTGCAGTTTTCTTCTTCAATTTTGACAGTATCTATGTGATTCAGTTCGTCTCCTGTTAATTAGTTGCAATGGTTATATTTTAAGTTACTCTTTTTTCACTGAAAACAAAAGTCATTTAGTAATACACAAAATGCAACCTTGCCCCTTTCCATCTCTCGCCCTCTCTCCTCTATTTAATACTGCTTTTTCTCTCTATTTTATTTGTTTTCCAAGCACTTTCAAGCAGAGAATATCTTAGACTATATATTTGTACAGTGCCTAATGGAATGGCCTCTGTGCTCCTCTGAAGTTTCTGCAATAAAACTATTATTAAACTGCATGATTGTGTCCTCTCAGATGTGTGGCATACACACCTTATTTCCTTGCACTTCCAAATCAGACTGACCAGGAGTAATAAACATATTTGCTTCAGCCTATTTGTCTCTTTTTTATGCCACTCAAGCTTTCACATGAACACTGGAACAAATGGAGTTCTGATTTCCCGTGGCTTTGTGTACTCTGGTTGCACTCACTGGTATTTATAAAGATTCTTTGGGATATTCAAACTGCCTGTCTTGTTGCAGCTAAACAAAGGTTGAGCTCCCAGGCTCTTCCTAATCTCATATTTCAAACATCTTTTCCATAACATTTCCAGGAGCTAATACCTTTGCAGTCTGTCTCCCTTTAAGAAATCTAATTTCATTTGAATTGTGGATTCCAAGAACAATTTGAGGGGAAATAAGAGTCACAGAGAAGATGAACAAGGAGATTGTGTACATTATTCTGAGAGCACTATACTAATAACCACACAGCCACTGACCCACTAGTTCTGACAGTTCAATGAGTGGACCTTGCACAGTTTTACCCAGACCAGAACCCACATGTTTTTATTGTCAGTTTTCTCTCATTATACATTACTTTTAGATTGGGATGGAGATTCCAGAGACATTTTGGCATTTTGCTTTGAAATTGAGGTTCTGAAACCATGCATCTATTTTGGTCTGTAGCTACATATGAGTGCCCAAACTGGCCAAATTCAAATTACTTTTCTCTTTTGCAATTTCTTAAACAAATATTTATTTTCTTAAAGCCCTGCAAGGGAAAAAAAAGTATAAGAAAGTATTAAAATTTGTCTGCTGCCTTCATGTTATGTCTGTAACTAGGCCATCCTTCTGCTTTTGTTGGCCTATAGAAGGGACTGTTGGCTCTGTTAGCCATGGGATCATGGTAATTTATCACTTTTAATACTACTTTCAGATTGTACCCTGTGATTCTCAGTTAGCTCAGAATCTGCATTCAATGCTTTTATTATTCTCTCTGCAGAGCATTTCTGCTAGTTTAAGGACCCTGGTAAGAGCTCAGTAGTTCATTGCGAAAAATTGCAGCTGAAATAGGCAGAGGCAGTAGCTAGCCAGCCTAAGCCACGCTGTGCCAAATGCATTACACCCTAGAAACTAAGTAATCCTTGGCCAGTCCTGAAATTGAAATACAACTGAAAACAAATACAGAAGAGAAAACTGTAAACTCAAGTTATAAAAACTATGTGATTTACAGAACTCTCTTTGACCCTGTTCTAACCCCTAAACTGACAGATGATGGGAAAGGAGGAGAACAAGCTCTGAACTACACACAAAGGTTAACAAATGGGAAAAAATAAAGAAAGAGGTAGAAATGGAAGATAATAACACTTGGCTGCTTCTTTGTATCAAGGATGAGTTCTACTTTGCTGTATAATTTCTTAGCCCATGTAGTTTCTTCCTGCTCGTCTAGAAAACCTGTTAGTTAATGATTCAAAATGCTAAGGACACAGTAATTAGTGGGTCTTTCTGATCCTTTGATTAATTATACAGCAGAAATGATCAATCAGTGCTGAGTCTATGACTGTTCTTATTCTCCATTTTGCTTTCCTGAGAAAATGCTGAGGAAATGTTATCACTTTCTCATGGCTTTTCATTAACTTCTCTTTTCTGTATCAAGACTTAGTGGTGCATAATTGCATCATCTTTGAAAGAGCTTTCTGGAGCTAAGGGTTATCCTTCAGAGCTATTCCTAAGAAATCATTTCAGTAAAGGTCTGCAGGTCTGGCTAGAAAAGTAGGCACTAAATTTCAAAAACCGGAACTTAAGATTTGCCAGTTATATGAGATAGGGTTCAGCTCTAGATGATCTAGCCATTAAATCACTCATATGAACAGAGAGCGTCCAGACTAATAGTAGATACTGATACCAGGTTGACATCATTCAAATGGATAAAAGAAAAAAATCCTCTAAGGACACATAAGTAGAAATGATGGTGAAATTAGAAAGAAAATAATAAAAATATTTTATAGGATAAGAATTCTGTGAAACACTTCCTTGTTGAATTTATTTTTGGTCTCAATTATACCCCATTAAAATGGCATTTGAGCCCTTAAGAAAGCAAAGGAGATCAATTACTTTGAATATTTGATATTTAGGCTAGGTTTTGTTCAGTTAACAGCATTGTGGAGGCAAAGGAGAATGCGCTGAAGCCTGTAGAGATATACTTATGATCCTGCCAGATCTCTTAGGCTAAATCTGCAGTGCATTGCACTGTGAGATGGTGAGATACCCTTTCTTGCTCTAAGCACACAAGTTGGATATCAGTAGTCTGGCTCTTTATCAGCTTACATGGAGATACATAATATCCTATAAGTACATTCAGAGATAATTATTAAAACATTATAGGTTATTCTGAATTTGCACTGTTCCTTGATTTGTAGTGTGCACATTCCATTACACTCCAAGAAATACTTAGATTGGAATGATTTTAAAAATCCTATTCCAAAATTTGAAATCATTATTTTTCGTTTCAAGCTAAAAAAAAAAGGTGACTGTAAAGCAGATTTTAATTTCATTATACGTGATGCATAAATGTCGGTTTGCAATAGCTTCTAGGATACCATTTATATATGTGAAAGCTTCATTACACTACACAAGAGAGAGCAGAAGTCTTTAAAGCCCATGTATATAGAAATGTCCAAGCACCAATATCTACCCATTTGACTTGTTCTGTCAGCTAGAATAATCACATTCCCTCCTAGAAATCAAGTATATTTTAACAAAGCATTACAATACTGAAATTTGATACAGCTACCTTAAGAAAAACAAAACAAAACAAAACAAAACAAAACAAAATACCACTAATATATCCCTGAGCTAACATGAGTTCTTGAAGTACTTGTGTATGAAGATTATAGGATGACTCAAGTGTGAAGGAGCCTCTGGAGGACCCTAGCCCAAACTCCTTCTCATAGAGGGTTAGTTAGGGCGTCAGACCAGATTGGTCAGGGCTGTATCTCATTGGGTCTTGGAAACCTTCAAGGATGAAGATAACACAACCCCCCTAGGCTATCTGCTCTACTGCCTGACTATCCTCAAGGGGATAAATTTTCTCCTTACATCCAGTCGAAATATTTTTTCAATTTATGCCCCTGTCTCTCACCCTTCCAACACACACCACTGTGAGGAGCTTGGCTTCTTGTTGATCTCCCCACAGTGTACTGGAGGGTGCTGCTAGGTCCCCCCAGTGCCATGTCTTCAGACTGAACAAGCACTTGGCCCTCAGCCTTTGCTCACAGTCTAAGCGTTTCGGCCCCAAGCATCTGTGGCCTTTGCAGAGCTTCCTGCAGTTTATTGATGTTAGATCAAAGATCCTGGAAGTCACATTTCTATTGACTTCAAATGGGATGCAGTTGGAGCCCCCTCACTGTGTGAATATTTTCTTTTGGGGCTATTTTGCTACAAATATATTACCCTGAAGTAATTTTTTTGAGGGTTAAGAGTACAGATTGTACAAGTGACGGTCCACATAGTGAAAGAAGGTAGGATCACAAAAGAATGTCTCAGAAGTTCATTCAGACAAAACTAGTGCATTCAAAGGAGATAAATAGATGTTTTTGTTCGTGGTGGTGTTTTTTGTATCCTTGCAATATCTTGTTCCACATTCCCAAATGCATGCAGATTTTGCACTCAGCTGCTCCCCATCAAGTATTTTTCTGGCTCTCCAAGTTATCTGTGTGAATCAATAGTATAATCCTCAGCTTTTTGCTCTGACAGCTGAAAAAACCACAGTTTGCAGCATGCTTGCCTTCAAAAGCAAAGCCACATATTCCTTTGTGTGGAGAGAGTAATCACTATAAAGGTAAAGTGTATGCAATTTACAAATGCCAAATTCTATAGAGAGAAAAATACTACTTTGCTCTGTGCTTTTCAGCTAGCTGAGGCTCTCTCATATGACAAGCCATAATCAATAAATCATGTGCCAGTTGTGCTGATTCTATGTGTCAGGTCATATATTTCCATTTCACTTTCCAGTTTCTTACAGAGTATTCACTTGTGCTCTATTGTCATATCTTTCCACCTCCTCAGTGTCAATTTAAAAGCTGTTATTTTTAGGCCATAGAAATTGCAAGCCACCTGCACCCCTCCCCTCAAAAAACTATTCCATTGGGAAGCTTCAAAGCATGGACATGAAAAGAGGCAAGTCCTCTGCCTGAATTCCAGACATTGTGATATACCAAGGAGCCCAAATCCTCTATGTGCCTACCTTGTACACAGTGGGCAAAGAGGTGCTATGATGACAACTTGTCAAGACTGATCGGTAACAAAGATCGTAGAATTTCCAGAAAAGGTCCTTGTGGTGGAAAGAAATCTCTCCCATAAGCAATTTTTTACTCAATCAGGCAGCTTGGCATCTCTAATCTTGCTGAGGAAATTCCTGATTTGGCAAGCTTCATGATGCAGGCTGATTAGACTGCCAGAGCATGAATTCTCAGAATTATCTTATGTATCAGAAATCTGTCTGTCTGGGCTGTGGGAGTCACTCCAGACCAACCTTGAACTCAGCAGGTTGTTCCAAAATGATAAGTCAAGTCAAGACCGTTTAAATCCCTCTAAGAGCCTGCATTAAGCGTGGCTCTTTTTCCTAACCTTTGCACTCACTCTTCCCTCCCTTGACTCCAGAGTTCCCTGTGTAACATCAGGAAAAGTTTGTCTCCTCTCTACTCCTCTATTCCCATGGGAGGGAAGGGAATCTACTCCTCCAAAGGAGGGATGCTAGTAATTGCTTACAGCTCAGTGGGGTTTTCAGGATTGGTTAATATTTCTGTGCTTTCAAAGTCATAAAGACATACACATGCAAACACATACTGCAGTTCCTAACTATTGTAACTAGGGACTTTAAAATTAATGGCATATTTAGAAACAACAGCGCTATTTTATTTTGTAGTCACATTTTTCACTGTGAGTGAACATTCAGATAGAGAAATAACTTGGAGAAAAGCCCTTTTCTGGACTCTTCAAGTACTGTCTTTCAAACGATATTCTCAGCTGCTGAATTACATTGAGACATCCACATCCAGTGCTCTTAAGAGATGATGATACAACTTGCAGCTGGCAAACTTGGAGATTTGTGGACATCTGGCTATTTCTTCCCTTTTTCTTTATCCTCTTTTTTTGTTTGGGTTTTGAGGTTTTTTTTGTTTTGTTTTGGGTTTGTGTTTTTTTTTTCCCACCTGTAATGTTTATAGATCAATTTATACATAGCCTCTCTGTGTCCGTCTCTTCACCCTCCTTCTCTATACCACATCGAATTCTTCTTCAGGCTAAGTTTTCCTGCCCTGAGTTTAACTACAGGCTTCCATCAGTCAAGAAATTGAGTTTTGCAGCTCCAGCAACTACCACAGTTGGCTCAGCTCTTAATGTTTGGCTTTTCTAGTGTGTCCTATTAAGCAGAAAGAAATGGTACATTTATTTTTTGAATGGTTATAAACAATAAGTTATTTTTGTCTTTTTTTTTTCTTCTTTTTCTTGAAATCTGTTGCTTTAGGGCAGATAAGATTCTTTTTAATGTCACAAAGTGATGGTAGAGTATCTATGCTCAGAGTAAAGGTATTTTGCTCTTATTTTACCACACTTGTTTTTCGTTTTGTTTTGTTTTTTAATAAAATAAAATAAAATAGCCACAGTAGGCTGGGAAAAAGGGGTTAGTGTAACATGGAAATTCCTGGAAGAAATGTTTCCCTCTCTTCCAGAAACATTATTTTACATGCCTACATGATATAAAGAGCTTGTGGAGGTGAACTCATCTTCCCCAAATTGAGGAAATTTGGCTAAGCATTGAAACAAAGTGCCTTTTTAGTTAATTTAGGAAATACAAGACCTCTGCATGATCCTGGCCAATGGGACATTGGATTTAGAGCAGATTCTAAGCAGATTATTCTGGAGCAGCATCCGGTCACATGAGATAGCTCTGAAACACAAAAATGGCACTAGATGCCACTATGGGGACATAAATTTCTCCCCATCACCTTCCTTTGCCTGTGTCATTATGTAAACTTACTGTCCTGATATCCACTATATTTGAGGGAGATCTAGAAGTTTAGTCAATACAGTGATTGCAATTAAGTATGAGAACCCCTGGATGAAAAAGGTTTATTTTAGAACTATTATCAATTTCATTGTCTCTGCTGCATAATATTCTTTGTGAAATGTCCTCTTCATATTGTCTTTTTCACTAGCACAAATCAAAACTTTACAACGGAGGGCACTTTACTGTACTATATTAAAAACTACTATAAGAAAGAGATCTTATTTGTCCGTACAAATGACCAAACTGTAAACTGATCTATGTCCCATTAATATTTCTGAAATGGCAAAAGAATAAAATATCATTAAACAGAATTGGCATTAGAACTGGGAAGGAAAGAAAAATGTTTTAATTAGTGAGCATGCAACAGATCAAAGATGGTTTTTTTTTTTAAAAAAAAAAAGACAAAAAACCCAAACAACTGACCACCACAGTAGCTACTTTTTAGACAGCAGAATCCTACACAGTAATTCAGAGCTCTCTGAAGAACTGCTGGAATCTGTGTAGGGAAAAACAAAATACATCTGAGTATCTTTATTTTAAGAGAGAAGGCACAACAAGGTAGCCAATGGGAAACACAGCCAAATGACTGGGTCTGAAAGCATAAACTTTCTGGAGTACACACACCTGCAACAAAAACCTCTAATATCTACTCTAATATCTGCAGCCCCACCCCCCTTGGTATGTATCAGTAATAACTCCTCCAAAGGACTAAGAAAGTTTCACTCTTCTACCTAAAACACATTGGCAAGCAGCAGTACCATTGTTCAACTTTATGCCATAGTCTATCTTGCCTTTTCCTCTCGAGCTCTATCGTTACTATTTCCCTGGACCTCGGTGAGTACACCGTACCACGTTGAGAGGATTCACTGCAATATCTTTTTTCGTTTATTATTTTTACTTGCAGGTTAGCACATGGAAAAATGCTAACATAAAGCAACCTGAAGAGCAAACAGGGCAGTGCAATCTTCCAGCATCCAAAGACAATGAAATTTCATTCTCATTCTATTCAATTGCAATATACCATATTTCATACTTAGGCAACTTAGGTTACCTAAAGACATCCAAAAACATTATTAATCTTCCAGGCTGAGCATTAGAAATGTATGTTCGGCATTATTTTCACCAGAGGAAGATACACAACTAGACAGGACATCTTATTTGCAGATAAACTGGTGGGTTTTAACAAGTTCCCACATCTTATTTAGTCTAACTGTGTTGGAATAATCTAATCAGTGCTATAACTTTAAATGCTTAATTTCAATTTGTAGCTCAATATGTTCTATAACTCAAAACACCTTCTCTGATTCAAGCATTGTCAGCAAAATGTCCATATGTGTATTTACACTGTCTGCAAGGCTGAGCCTACAATGTAGATGCTGATATATTTCCCCAACAAGGAGAAGACCTGTCTTCAATGAGCAATTTGGTATTACTGCTTAGCCCAGTACCTCTTGTTTTCTGTGCTATTTCTAACAGTGCTGGGTGCCTGCAGTGTAGATTCTGTATAACATAACCTGGCAACATATGCTGAATAGCAATGGCCTCTGAGCCTTCCTCATCATATAGTCTGCTGTGAGAAAAAACTTATGGGTTCAGAAGAAGACTGAATAAGAAAGAACCTGATTCTGTGGTTTAGTGGTTAGACAGAAAATCTGGGACAGGACAGGGCAGGTTTCCAGTCAGGCATNACTACATGCACCAAACACAATAAAAATAACTAGTTCCCATGAGGCTCTCTCTGGGCCTTAAAAATTGCTTGTGGAAATAATATTAAGCACCTCTACCTCTATAAATATGGCCTTATGTTATAAGCAATTTTCCTATAATAACAATGTCAAGAAAACCCACTATGATTTCATAAAATAGCTTTACTGCTATTAACAACATTATAGCCTTGAAGTTATAAGGAGAAGGAACTTATTGAAAAGGACAAAAGTTGCTCAAGAACTTCACTAAGGAGAAAATGCTCCATACATTAGACCATCAACTGGTCTAAATTGAAAGAGCACCTTTGAAAATATTTACATGGGATAATTATCTGACCCATATGGTTCAGTGAGTACTTGTTGAAAACTTGGCCCATGTGATTCAGCGACAACCTCCAGAGATGATTACTGTGTAATACAAAAGACAGTGATCAGTTCACTCATACGACGAATAACATATTAAAATGTTTTAACTATCTTAAATGTGACAAAAAAGAATAATCAAGAGAAAGCTGCCCTTTACAATGAAGTAGCACTATTCCCCCTGTCCCCTTTGAATTAGGGGAAAGAAAGAGGAAGCTTTTAAAGCAGTCATAATCTAAGGTCTCTTAAATATAGACCTGAACACCTTTTTTTCCGAGCATAATTTTTTCACCAACAATGGCGTTATAGACATCTTAAAACTGCTTTGATAATTTGACTTTAATTCACTGAGTAACTTCAACCAGAGGCAGAGAGAGAACAAAAACAGTTCCCAGATGAATTCACAAAAGAACTGGAGCAAAGATTGTTTCTCTTTTATGCAGAGAATGAACGAGTGCTGACCAGCATGTGAGGGACTACTCCTAGTTCTCTACAAATTGTTTGGAGCTCTTCTCCCATTACTCTTAAGGTGAGTGCTCCAACCAGCCTGCTTTTGTTTA
>VXBO01011846.1:100727-128581 GCA_013400135.1 Rhinoptilus africanus | reverse complement strand
AAGCCAAAACCACGACAATAACCTACTTCTGTAAGTCCATTATTAACAATGAGTAAGACAAACCACGTTATCACTACTCTGCTTCAGGGTTGGCAGCATTTCTAGTGGGTAATAGAAGTGTGGAGCCAGCAAGATAAACACACCTGATGTCCTGAGCTAACCTGCAGGATCTCACAGCTGCAGTCCACACCGACGTGCATCCAGATGCTCCCTTCCACCTCCACCTCAAACCACTCTGCAGGCAGGTCAGATAACCCACCTCCCACCGAAGGAGGAGGCTGTAAACTGCAAAGCAGCTGACATGTGCTTTATTGAAGGCTGTGAATGTCTTTTGTGAAAAAGTAACCCTTGGTATTCATTGGGAAAGTTTACTACGTATTTTGTGAAATATCGGCTTGTTATTACCTTTAGAAGGAGGTGCTTTTCTCCTTATCTGCTTTGCTGGCTGACGTCCCGTATCCCTGCATTTTGTCTCTTACGTCCCTTCCTCTCCTTCATGCTCATGTATTTCTTCTTTGTTCTCTTTCCCCTCATTTTTGTGTGACTTTCATCTGCTCTCTTCATACAGCAACCACCACTTATGGAGATATCTGTATTTCTGCCTCCTTGTTTCCACTGGTTCAGAGTGCTCAGGGGCAGGCGTGCCACACCATACCTACATGATTCTAATGAGAAAACAGCCCAAATGCACCTGAAAGGTGTGTTTCTGGGCACGGACCAGAACTGGGGACTGTCCACTTTTTGTGACTCTGACAAATCTGCTACTTCCCCATGCCTCAACCCTGCAGTGGCAAAAGGATAGAGATTGTAATTTCTGGACTCCCTCAAGTTGATTATGTATCACAGGTGATGGGGAGGGGGCCGTTTGTGTACATACACACTCAATACCAGTCCCCTGTCCAACAAGCCTCCTTTTTAACACCTTAGTTTTAATTCTGCTATATTCTGTCATTCACACATTACCACTGAATGAAACATAATTTTTTCAAAAAACATTTGTTGCTATTCAGTTCTTTTTCCCGGGGGAGGGCCAGACTAGAAGAGGAATAAATAAATTTTGTGTTGTTTCTTGTAGTGCAATGTTAATGACACCCTCCCCCTTAACCGCAGCTGTGCAATAACAAAGCCAGGCTTTGGACTATGCAACTCGTGATCTCACTGTGGGAGATGTTTCCTTTGATGTAACTTAAAACATCTTGTGCTGCTGGTGACAACTTTAATGTTATGGCTCTGCTGTGCTCTGTTTGCATATTCATCTGATGAAAGTAAGTAATCTTTCAGTGGTAAAGGCAAACCACCATATCTAGTGCAGTCTAATTGCTCATCGGTATGCAGGATACAGCTTTGTAAATCAAACTTCCCCCTCCCAAGAGATTTCTAGTTTTAATTAAGATTTTCTTCTTAACAGTGTGGAAATTAAACTAAATGCTCCAGGTCAAGGCAAAAAACCAAGACGGTTTTAGTGTGCCTCAAGCCATGGCTTTGGAAAAACATGATCATGGGAGTATTTTATCTTCTTCAGCGAGTAAAATAAATTAAGAATGAAATTGTTTCATGTTGTTTGTACAAGTGTATGTCCATTTTAAGGATTTCAGCTTACTTTCCTAGTCATCACTTCTTAAATAGTAACCTGAAAAGATTATAATATTCTTAACAAAAATAAAAACTACTGAAAACTTTTCAGTCTACCTTCCCTGCTAACCTGAAATTGTCCTTTCTCAACATATTTCCATATAGTGCTGGCACCCTTCCATCCTGTGTGGTTTCTCACCTGATAACTCTGGCCTTATGGAAATAACGTGAGGCACTCCACAAACAGGAGGTGAAAAAAGTACCCCTTAGCATAAGAGATGGCAGACTAAATACAGGATAAAAGACTTTAACTGCATGTAGTTCATAACTGAGAATGACATGATCACGATCTGAGAGCTGTATTTATAGCCAATAGTCCTAAAATACAGGTTATTTAAGTTTGAGATCTCTTCCACTTTCTTACACTTTGGGATAGCAGAAAAGCACACGCCATGTACAGAAAGCAAAGCTGACACTGTTACTGCCCAAGAGGAGTATTTTTAACTGAGGCTGAATACATAATATCGGATTAGTTGTGGATGCCCCATCCCTGGAAGTGTTCAAGGCCAGGCTTTGAGCAGCCTGGTCTAGTGGGAGGTGTCCCTGCCCAGGGCAGGGGGGTTGGAACTAGATGATCTGTACCAACCCATTCTATGATTCTATGGTTATTGGTAGCAGTACAATGCAGACTTTGCACTAAAAAAATATCAGTGTTCATTAGCTGCAAAGGAATGAACTATCAAGTCACACAGAGAAGGCAAGTGGGTGGGGTGTAAGATGAAACGAGCTGGAGGCTGGCCTTAGGAATGATTTATATAGCAAGATATAGAATAGCCACAAAAAACAGGATAAAGAGAGAAATTCCACATGCTAATTAAATAAAATGGGAAAGAATAAAGCTAGGATACAAAAGGTCTGAATTTTGCTTTCCCTTTAGTTCACAGTAAGTAGGCAGATGATGTTTGGGTTAGGTAAGTTGTACATATTTGTTTGAGAAGTCTTAGTATATGACTATTACAAAATGTGTCCATACCCAAGCTTTTCGGTTACATGGTAGATTTTTTTAAAATATTTTTTTTTCCGCTCTGTGGATGACTTCCTGTATATTTTGGCTGGTAAAGATCCTGTTTGTGCTCTGTTGGCTAAGTTGCTCGGTGTGGAAAGAGACAGATGTTAGCGATACATTAAAAGTATGCAATTCATAGTATCGGTGTTACCTAGGATGTGCATGAGGATGCTGTTTTTCAAATCTCTGAAATGCAAGTAAAGGCTCTTGTTAACCTAGCAGGCTTTGGCTTAGGCCCGTTATAATAGTCCGCTCGAAAAATTCCCTGCATTATAAACTCCAAGTGCACATAAGATCTAGTCTCCACTAGCATCTTTGTGAGAGAAAAGATGAAAAATCAATTTGCTGTCCTTGGGTGCCTGCAGAGGCTTGGGACTGGAGCTGACCAATGCTGCAGTTGAATCTCATCAGCTTTTATCCCACCCACTTTGTACTAACTGAATCTGAAATGAGATTTTGGAGAAAGCCGTGAGTTGGGTTATGCATCTTCACACTACTGGTTGAAGGTAGACCTAATAGTGAACTTAATTTATTCAAATAAGAAAAAGACCCTAAGGTATTCACAAAAAGGACCTCATGAATGAGAAGAAACAGTTAATAGGCCCGTGAATTACAAACTATATCTGAAGGTAAGTGTCAGATGGAGAGAACAGATGGTGGTGGAAGAGCTCCCTTTGCCCATTGTTGTTGAGATATGGACCAGCTGGGCGTGAAAGTGCTCACCACACCATCCAGCAGCAATGTCAGGAGCCAGAAAAATCTGGTTTTGGGGTTTTGGGACAGCTCATGGAATTTGTTGCGTTTGGGTGGGTAAATAATGACAATTTTAGCTGCCGTTATGCTAAGAACCCTTTCAACTTTACGATGCAAATCTTGTGGCTCTATGTGGGAGCCACATGGTGATGAGCAAACACCAACCAAGCAACTAGAGACCCATTTTGAGAATGGATACTGTGTGAGAGAACACAAACAGCTCATTCATATGATCAGCAGACATGTGAAGGATCAATCCCTCATCAAAAAACCGATGTAAGCACACATGATAAGCCAGAGAAAAGAGGTAAACATGCAACTCATCTGGTTCTCTTACAATGGTGGTGCTGGGGAGGTTGGATCTCTGTTCGAATTTCCCCCACAGAGAATTTAAAAACAGTTTTTTAATTTGGCATTTGGCAAGGTTTTTTTTAATATCTTCTGCCCACTAAAAGACATCTTCTTTCTGCCCAAAATCTGCAACATATTTAGCTTTTTTCTTATCATCTCTGCCCCAGGCTTGGTAGCCTGATGTTTCCTTCGCCTGGCAGAGGTGCAGTTTTATGCAATTTGGGAAGACGCTGCTACCCTTCCATGCAAAAACTTGCCAAAACTTGCCTGTAGCACTGTGCAGAGCCTTGTTCAGTTCCCAGGAACACCAAGTGTCCACATGGGCTCTTCCTTTGTCACTGGGTGCAGGGGCCCTGGCAGGTTTCAGCACAAGAGTAGCATAAGGGAAAAGATAGCTTGCCATCATCTCTCAGGGGAAAAAGAGACCATGAGGCAGGTAGATCTTCTCTTTGACCATACCCAAACAGGGTCAGGGTGTCAAAATTCTCAAAAATGCTTTAGGGTGCGCAAGAGGGTATGTTTTTGTTTTGTTGGTGAAGGGATAAAGGCTAGTCAAATCACAGTAATTTATATCTTCATTGGGGGCTGCTTTATAAGGCAGATAAAATGCCACCCGGAGGGAGGAGCACTGCAATGTTAGGTTTGAGACACATAAATTGGCACGTGGATGTGCAAGGAGAGGGCATCTCTGTATACGGAAAGGGAGCTCCATGATGATAAACTTCTACCTTTCCATTGTGTTCTTCCTCAGAGCGTAAGATGGCTCATCACCCTAATCTCATTCCTGTATGATCTGCAGTCCTCCCTCAAAATTTTTAATCATGCTGGCAGTAGTAACTCAGCTCTTTTGCAAGCCAGAAATCTTCTCCTGCCTAGCTGTGTGCCATGCTGAGAAGAGCTTTTTCTCTTCAAGCATCATGCCATCCACCCCATAATGTTCTAGCAGTTGAAGAGGCCCCACATAACTTTGATTTTAAGTAGTGTTGAAAAAATGAGCAGACCCTGATGCACAAAGCTTGGAGAATGCTGGGGTAAAAAATTGAAAGAGTCAGTAAAATGTGTAAGTAGGGTAGTGAATTCTATGCACATGAATTCACCACCTTGGAGGATCATTTTTTCCTTCAGAAGCTAACTAGCAATGAAGTAGCCACCGTAGCCTTTGGTGTTACCTGCTAGGAAGTGTAGCTCTGAAACTTTGTCCATAAACAGCTGAATTAAGTCTATGAGACATATGTCCTCTTTAAATTACCATTCCCATTCAGGCGTTTCCCTATTTGCCCCCTTTTCTGCATCCCAATGGGCACCCAATCCTAACCCCATGGCAAAAATATAGTTTGGGGTATGTGCCCTGCTTTCCTGCACACATCCCAGGTCATCGATAATACAGCCCTGCCCTGCCTTTGGAGTTTTGATCACAGGCTCAAACCACTGGTGCTAGTTTATGTTACAGATCGGTTCACAGGGCAGCCTGCACTTCCAGACTTTGTGTTGTTTTCATGACAGGCCTTGCACTTTTCACAGAAAACTAAGCATTCTGTAAAATGTGTAAGCGTTCCCCAGACCCGCATGGGAGCCTGCAGCTATCACACCTTACCCTTGTCACCGGCAGGGTTATAAGGGAAGCAGGGACAGCAATAGCATTCACAGGCCTGGCTGTGTTTATACGATGTATGACAAGGCTCCCAGATGTTTCTCACCCCAAACATCTTCCTGGCATCCTTAACACCATAATTATGTTTACCATGCAGAAGGAGGAAACTGGTCTTGGGATATCTCACACTGTCATTTGACTTAAAATTCCCCCAATTCTTTTTCCCGTCAGGTAGGAGGATGGTGCCCCAGGGAAGTCCATGGGGCATGATGATGCCTGGAGCAGTGTGGAGGCTTCCCTTCCCAGTCTGCTTCTGGGCACACTGGTGGGGTGGCTGGTCCTGCAGGCAGTCACAGGGCAGCATGAAATCCCATGGGACACAAGACGGTTGAAAAAAGTGGTCACCCACCATAAAACAGTGGCTGAAGCTGTGTAGCGGACCTGGCACAGTTAGCAGGAGGAGGCTCCCTACCAAACAGCCTCTGGGGGCGGATGGAGCCCCAGGGGCTGCACTGCCCTGTCCTGAGCACTGGCTCTGCTGGGCACCTCCATCCTGGTGCACAGCATCACTCCGGGGAGGGCCAGCTGCGTTGTCTGTGCCCGTGGCACACCTGGCTGTCAAACTCGGAAATCCAGACCATGTCGTGGTATGTGGGCTGTATTTTGGTGTTTCTGAAGAGCTGAAGTGAGGGAAACATACCTTCACACCTGTATCTCTGTAGAGACATGCAGCATATGAATTGGCAGAAAACCCACAATAATGTGGGACCTCAGATGAAAGTGTACCATTTTACCGCTTGCTTATTCAACAGAAGTGCGATGAACCCTTGAAATGCCCGGTGGCTTTTTTCCACACCTCACCAAGAGATGACACTAGAGAGCTCTTTTTCTGAAGAATTTCTTTTTCTGAAGAATTTCTTTTTCTGAAGAATTTCAGGCAAGATTAGGTTAATTTATAACATAGTGTGAGGGACAGGGCCTTCTCACCAGGACTAGCCACAGGACACTTTCAGGAAAAGGCAGCCGTGCACATTGGTAAATTCCTAGTGTGAACAAACATCTCCATTACTAAACTGGCAACAGTTACTTTTATTGTTCCCTTTGTTATTTTGGTACCATGAGGTATTGTGCTTTCAGGGATCTGAAATGTACTTCCATTGCTTTCAAAAATAACAAAAAACCTCCGTCTGATACATATATGCCAGATAATTTGGGTATTTCTAGGAGGTAGTTATAATCATTTTTGCATTTCTAGAAGGCTGCTAAAGAAAGCCTCTAGGCAGTACTACCGTAAAAAATTTACCTCTGTGTTGTCATCTCTGAGCATACATATTAGTACTGGTGTGAAGCAACTCAGTGCAAACTCATTATGTATGATTTCTTCCAGCAGATATCCACAGACATACACCAATAAAACCTTGGCCTTCAAATAACCATAACATTTGGCAAAAAAAGTAGCACCAGAAGCTGAGCAGAGCAGAAAGTTATTTGAAATTAATTTATTTTGTATGCAAAAGCATATACAGGTAATAGGTAGCATGCAATTGATATACGTGTATTTGCAATTTTCCAAAACATGCACGCAAAATAAATCACATCATATTGTCACGAAAAAATGTATTTTGCTTACATGCCTCCTGTCTCCACAGAGGTGACATTTGCCTGCTGTGGGATTGGCTTATACTCATGGGTTGCAAAAGCAAGCAGTAGCTGACAGTTTCTCTACTATTTGTTTCCCCTATGTATGGACAATCCATAAATCCTAACTCAGTCCTTACCAGAGTCCAGAAATCCTTTAGCAAACCTCTCAAAGTAACAAATAAAAATTCGACACTCTCATCCTTTCAACAAGTGAGGCCGCACAGTATTTACCAGCTCACATAGAACTTAGTGTTGCTTTATTTTCAAGATTTGCTGTATAGAAAGCTTGCCAGAACAACAACAAAAAAATTTCTCGTTATAACTCCTTAAATACTTAATTCAAACCAAGTTGCTCAGATGCCAGCAAGCACTAGCATCTGCAAGGGCAATCTGCAGCAGAGGCAGTACTGACTGTATTTTCCAGTGCTGCAGGCACCCCACAAGCGCTGGTACATTTTTTAGTTTCTGCCAGGTGTAGGAGCTTAGCAATAGTGTCTCGCTGTTGGTCTCCTACAATCTCCTGCCACCCCAGGGTTTTGCTGCCTGAGATGCCAGTCCCAGCTGTGGTAGGACACAGCTGCATAACCTTGTCTCAGCCAGCCGGGTGGTGAGACAGGACTGTGACAGCCCCGGGATTCGGGTACCTGCCTGCCCATCCTGCCCAGCGTGGTGAGCACTCCAGTGTTCAGCTTAATTGCTTGTCACAGCCTGCCTGTTTCTCACAGGCACGAGCCAAGAGACTGGCTGTCCGGGGCTTCTACGTTGTATGTGGCTACTTGCAGGATCTCCTTGTGCCTGACTAATGATGCCTGACCAAACCAAACCAGACCAAATGAGGAGCCACAACATTTCCTGTGGTAACACCTCCGACATAAAACCTCGCCATTTCAGTCCCACAGATTGGGACTTAGCTTGACCCCTTTCAACCAGCCTCCCTGGTATGGCACCATAGTAGCCCTACGATTCCTACAGCCTCTCTGGATGCCCTGGGCTGGGTTACTGCGATAGAGCAGAGCTGCCTAGGGGGCCAGCGGCTGCAGTGCACATAACAATTTGCCAGCAACAGCGGATGGCTGTTAATTACTGAAAAAACAGTTGCTCTATATCTGCCCTGAAGAGTCGCTCCATGGCTCAGCTAAATGCCTGCACACAGGTGGCTACAGCTTGGAGGTCCCAGCTTGAGGGACAGGAGCTGCAGGGCTCAGAAATAACCTTAGAGAGACAGATGGGAGCTGCCACTGCCTACACCATGCTGATTTAGGTCATGCAACACATATCTGCTCATGGATTCACAGACGTCTGAAGCGGAGTGCAGATTTGGAAGGTTTGTCTTGGACACAGAATTGAAGAAAAACAGCTTTGCTGTGGAATCTTCCAAATAATAAAAAATAATCACCAAAGCCAAAATTAGCTCACTGGGACAACACAATAGAATAATAATGGCTTCAAAACCAGAAGTCTTTTACCTTGAATACTGTGTAGGTGCTCTATGGATTATGATGGAGAATGCAAATGCAGGGATTTTCGGTAATCAGTATTATCATTTGTAAATTGCAAAGCATGAAACTGCTTCATTAACAGCAAACAGTGCAGACTAGTGTAAACCTGTGCAGACTGTAAAGTTGGTTTGGTTGCTCTTCCAGTGACATCCAGAGTATTTCTGAGCAGCTGGAAGTAAAGTGAAGTTTTCAAAACATACAGTAAGCATAATGTAGTTCTACATTTGATTACACTTGACATAAAATGAAAGTATTTACTGAACACTCATTTTTGTTTGTGAACTTTTACCACATTTCATTGTTTAAACATTAGTTTCTCATGAAAAAAGGGTTTTCACAGGGGCACAAAATTTGTATATATGCGTATATTTTCTCTCTTATATATATCTATATATAAAAATATATAATTATTTTTATATATTCATATATTGTAACAGTACTTAAAAAAAAAAGCAAGCATTTATATTAACTTCCATTGCACAGCAGGAAATTCTCTTAGTATACGATATTCTTCATTTGGGGAACAACTTCCTACGTTCTTCCATAGGATCATCTTCTTCCCATTTCCATAAGCATTGTACCTTATCCTCTTCTCCTGCAAACAAGAAATGTCACATCTCAGAAATGATCACATGCCTGTTTTTTTTCCTCACTAAAGTGCCAGCAGCATCACAACTGCGACAGTCATCTCATGGGTTGCGCCGATAAGCTCCGTCTCAGTTCCATCTTAATTCTCAAATTTTAATGAATTCCTTTCTTTTCAAATCACAACTAATAAAAGCTAAACCAAGGAAAATAAAATCTCACAGAAGTGAGAGCCTTCATAGGATGTGTGTGGGAGCTCACATGACTTTTATTTACTGTTTCCAGAATTGCAGTGATGAAACCCCTGAAGAGGCATAGACCTGCAAGTGCAGCAAGCCTAGTTCCTGGCTTTCTGAAAGAGCTGCACGTGGTCATCCCTCACAGGCACGCTGGCCAGTGGGTGCCTGGGGGAAGCACCCCTGTCCCAGCCTCATCCTGCAGCTGGGAGCACCTGCACAAGGAGCAGCAGTGCGGGAAGGGTGTCCCTGGAGCCTTGGCTTGTCTGGGATTGTGCCAACCTCGGTGGCTGGCAGTGTCGGTGCTCAGCCCTGCTCTCAGCCAAAGGCAAGGACACTCACAGCTGCGGTGTGAAATGGCCGGAGAAGCCATGTAGTTGTCTCCCAGCTTGATCTGTGTCTCTGCTTTGACAAGGGAGGATGATTTAACACCACAGCGTGTTCTCTGTCAGAGCCGGTTTTCTGCAGGGAAGCTGTGATGAGGAGCACGTGCATGCCACCCTGGGAAGGGGGGCATGACACAGGGTTTTTTTTTGCAAATGAAAAATCAGTAGACATTTGCTCCCACAGCTAGGCTGATACAGAGCAGCGGTCTGCTTGGGAAAGACTATTTTCCTTTTTCTCCCTCACAGCAGGGAGCTGCTTTACATCTGTAGCTCCTGTGTAGGAGGCATGCATCACGATACAGATGTATCCCCAAATGGTCCCAGGTGGTTCCTGTGTGGGAATGCTTATCCTGCATCTGCTTCCAAAGGATTGCCCTGCTTGGATGGAGATCACAAAGATGCAAGTACCATAGCATCATGGTATTTGCAACACCATCACCTCCACAGGCAGACCCTGTGGAGGGTGCAGCAGTTTAGTTGACCACACGTCCCTGAGGACCGCTGCAAGCATCCACTCCATCTCTTTGCAAGAAACAGTCCTCCTTAAGATCTGCCTTGTCTTGGTGCCCTCAAGGGCCAAATGTCATCTTGAGCCCTTGCTGGGAGTGAATAGCGCAAAACATCTATGTCTAAGGTGCTTCTCATGTCGTACATGAGGTCTCTTCTCTCTCACTCTTCTAGTGGCTCTCGCAGCAGCAATAACACTCTGGGATGCCTTAATTAAGAGGGCTGCAGAATGCACTTTGTATCTTTTTCATTAACTAGAAGTTCAATGGTGGTGGTGTGGAAAAGCACAAATGAAGCAGAAGTAGTCCAGCGCTGACAGAGGAGGTAAACTTGGACCTGCAGGGTCCAGTAGAGGGAAGGGAATACACACTGGGAATTGAATCCATGATAGGAGCCACGGAATGGGGATACTGGAGGTGTCTTGCCTGAGGAATAAAGAGAAATCAGGTAGGGCTTTATGGCATAAAGGAAAGGCTTAGACTGGTGTGGAAGGGAACTGCTCCTCTGATTTGTTTAGCCCTCCTCTTTTCATGAATAGTCTTTTCTGAGCTTGCCAGGAAAGTGTGTCTTTAGAAGTTGGCATGCTTTCCAGGTGGTGGGCCTACAGCCCTGGAGTTTGCCTATGTTGTACTTCTGTGGCTCAATCCAACTGTGATTTTTTGCTCCAGAAAACTCAGAAGTGCTGGTCTTTCACTGACACCTATGGATATAAAACAGAATTGCACACAGGCTCTCGTGCTTCGGAAGTCAGGAATTTCAGCTCCTAAACTTGCTGGATGAGAGCATCCTGCCTCTCAAAGATTTTTGCCTGAGGACTCAGTTCTGTGCAAAGTTCATGATAGTGCAGGGAAAGGGAAAGGGAAAAGAATCAGCTGCCACCGTACTGTCTCTCCCACCAGTAAGGGTCACCTCTGGACATGGGCTTGCTGAAATAAATAAGTGAGCGGGTACATTAATCACATTAATCACCAATACGAGGAATCATCACTTATGGCTTATTGTGTTTCGCTATACCTGTATATAGCATGTGATTATTAGGAAACATTTCTCACTTCCTTGCCTCCATCCTCTGCAGTCATCTTGGTTGTCTAGATAAAATAACAGATAAAATAATGGATAAAATAATCTTTCTTGTGAGATTAGTTTTGCTCCTGATGCAAAGCTCTGCACTAAGATTAGCTCCAGCTGAAGCCAAACCTAGGAAGAGGATGGCAGTCATTTGGCAATCATTTGAGGTCAGATTGATTAACTGCAGGACTACCTGTCTCAGGAGTACCCCCTCCCTGTCTTCATGCACAGTGATTTGTGTGCTTTGGTCAAGGTTTGATATGTAAAACTTTATTGCAAAGTATTACAACAAGCTGGTTGCTATCCCTAAGGTGTGTGGTGGGGTTTCTGCAACACAGCTGGACAAGCTAACTTTTCTAAACCATTTCCTAAGTGCTGAAGTGACCTTTGTGGTCTTTTGGAAAGAAGTGAGCTGCAGCACTACTACAGGATAAGAGGAGAAGAAAGCCACAGTTCTTTTGCATTGCTGAGGGATGTTCTGTTAGGTTAATGGTGGGGCCTTGCTACCTTACCAACAGAAAGCCATGCACCCTCATGGCTTTCAACAGATGAGGGTCTGTGAGCAGCCCTCTGGCAAGGAAAGCCTGGGAGAGGGAAAACCTCTTGGTGGCAGGACTCTCTTTGCTTGCAGTTGTTGTAATAGACCCTGATCACACAATTTGTTGTTTTATTTATTTTTTAAACCTGCATCAGGACCCTAAAATAGATACAGACCCCTCTTGTGGAGCTCTTCCTATTGGGCAATGTTGGCACCCTTTTCTGCATGCTGTTCCAGTGTTACATCAGTAACTCCCACTGAAGGGAAACAGTAGCCTGCTATTATAATTCTGCCATGACTACTGAAAATAGCAGGTATTAAATTAAGTGTTCAGAATAAAGCCATTCAAATGCTTCACTGCTCTAAGATAATTTGGACACCTCCTCAGTACTTTATATATATGTGCTGTATTTATACTTTTGTGGTTACACAAAATGACAGTAATCACCCTGACTACTGAACATGCTAGAAACAACAACAGAAGGCACGGTTAGAGCAAGGAATGACATCTTTCTCCTTACATAAGGGCTCTTACCTGTGGGTTTACAAGCCTATGCTGTGGGAACCAGAAGTAGTCTTCTCGAGTACATGTGGGTTTTGTATAAAATCTTTGTATTTGGGTCGTATTGTCCTAGTACACATTTCATACAGTTCTTGCCAGACAGTTCTCCTCTGAAGAAGAGTAATCGGGCACCAGCAGGGCAGTAAAGCAAAACAAAGGTGAAAGAAGGAGGAGCCCAGCCAGAGAGCTGTGGACATGGGGGAGCTCCCTGTTCTTAGACCCAGGCTGAGCCCTGACCATGATAAGAGCAAGAAGCGAGTTTAGGACCTGAGTTGTTACAGGTTGAAGATGGTATTTTTCTTTCTTGGAACCTAGCAGCTGCCAAACCCAGCCAGTGAAACAGGAATTTTTCTTAAAAATCAAACAATCCCTCCCAAACTTAAAAAAAAAAGAAAAAGATCTGCATGTTGTCTTACTCCAGCCCTGCAGTTTGTCTTGTGGCTGTTGACTGAAGAGCTGACAACAGAGGGACTGATCCCTGCTGTCTCCAGATGTGCCTTCGCCACAAAGAATTTGGGCAAGTGCTGATGGGACATCGCATAAATCACAAATGACACTTCATTGCATCTCAGGGGAGACTGCAGAAGGTGGCTTGGGAATCAAGTCAGAAAAATGCCCTGGAGCAATGTGGGGAACCAGAAAGAGGTGTTGGAGCCACAGCTGACTTCAAGCTGGAGAACACCAGGGGTTTGTGCTCAAATCCCTGCTCAAGGCACTTCCATTGGTTGCTCCAGACCTCTCCATAGATGGATATTTCACAGCCTCTTCAGGCAACCTGTCCTGGTGTTTGACCAAATTGCTGTAATAAGGGCCAGCCAGAGGAGAAGCAGAAATTTCATCTGCTGCAGAGCTTAAGTTAGAGACCAATCTCAAGCTCAAACTGAGGCCAAATCCCCAAGTGACCTAACTCTGTGGGTTTCTGAGACCAGCATTGAATTTGGCCTAATTCCTCTTTTGATCTTTCTCAAGATCTCTGCGTGTCTTAAGAAAAAAATACGGACCCATTGGCATGACTGTTACTTAACTGGACGCTTGTACCACAAAACATGAGTAGCTGGTGACACTGGAAAGCAAGTATTTTTCAAAGGTTACCAACCCTACTGTTTGTGCTGCACTGTTGTGTAGTGGGCAGCATTGATACCTAGCTGTGGTTTTAACAAATCTTAAGTAAAGAGCTACAATTTGGATGAGGCATATGCCCATATATGCACAACTACCTGAAAGGAAGTTTTAGAGAGATGGGGGCTGACCTCTTCTCCCTGATGACAAAGGATAGGACAAGAGGAAACGGGTCCAAGTTATGTCAGGGGAGGTTTAGATTGGATATCAGGAAACATTTTTACACTGAAAGGGTTATTAAACATTGGAACAGGCTGCCCAGGGAGGTGGTGGATTCACCATCCCTGGAGGTGTTTAAGAAAAGGGTAGATGAGGTGCTTAGGGACACGGTTTAGAAGGGGTTTTTGTCAGGGCAGGTTAATGGTTGGACTTGATGATCTTAAAGGTCCCTTCCAACCTCAGCGATTCTATGATTCTATGATTCATATTGAGAAAACTGCTGGTACTTAATTTTGCCCATCTTGTACCAAAAAGGGCATAGGTGTCATCCCAAGAGACTATTTCATTCACAAAGAAAGATATAACTAATTAGTGTAAGGGTGGGAAGCCCCTGGTGTAGGTGCAACAGGGGAACATGACTGTTCCTCATGCCTCCCAGGAGCGTGTTGGTCCACAAAGCCAGCCTGTCCCCATGCGAACAGCAGATGGGAGGCGAGGGCTCCCTGCACCCAGTGATTTTTAATGTGCTCAAACACTTGTGTCATCAGCAAAGGGCACAGAGAATGCAAACAGAAAGGCTTTGGATCAGAGCTGCCCCAAACGTGGTTTAATCGGCTTTTTCATCTCCTCTTGAAAATGATGACTGCTAGTAAAACTCCTAGGGTTTTTTTGGTTTTTTTTTTTTCTTTTCTTTTAAGGAATGACAGTGGAGATCTGAAAAAGTGGGAGGAATCTGATCTCCGTGGCATTTGCTACAGAGGCAGCAGCGTGCACAGCTGATTCAGGGAAGCTGCAGCTCTCATCTGTTCTCAGTTAAACATGGGAAGAGGCCCATGTTCGTAACCCCATGTTAAAGATTAGTGGGATTTCTTTCGAAGGCAGTGCTGAGCCATTGATGGCTCTGAGTGCAAGATGAGGGTTTTTTTTTCATGTGTGTTTTTTCGTATGTGCCTAGTAATACAACTACATCTTCATGAACTCCTTGTTTAAGATCTGACAGCCTGCGTGGTACTATATGGCAAGTCCACGAGAGACAGTCTTTTCTCCAAAAGGCTTTTTAATTAAGTTCATGTTTGGTTTTGTTTTTTTTTTTTTCCCCTCGGTGTGTTTTCCCACTGCGGCATGCAAAAGCAGGACTAGATCAGTACCGGTGTAGAGAAAGTACAAGCTGTGCTGAAAACCCCCGAGGGTGGAAGAGTCCTCTTTTTCCACCTGCAGCCCCACGTCCTTGTCCTGGCAGCCTCACGGTGTCGCCGTGTCTCCAGAGAAACTCACTGCTTCCTGGGTTTGGCCGAGCTGGAAGCAGCACAAATCACCGTGTCTTGTGCTCTCCCTGTTTTGCTGATCCTGATGTGGGGGCCAGATTAGGAATCGTGGCTCTAGAGGAAAACGGGTGACGTTTAAAATAAAAATTCCTGAAAGCTAGTAGTTGTCAGAAGTCGGGGTTGAAAATGCAGGTTTAGGTGGATGAAAATGTCTTTCCTCTCACCCCTCAGCCAGCCCTTCACCCGACTGAGCCTGATGCGTGGGATAAAGCATCCGAATTTGCCTCTCCTCGGTGGTGAGACTGAGAGAAACAAGTCCAGCTGGGAAGTATAAAGCCTAAAGGGGCTGTTCCCAGGTACCTACTGGGTGTTACAGAGGAGATGGAGCCAGATACTTTTCCAGTATCTAAAGGTAATAGGGCACAATTTGCACCAAGGGAAATCCTGAGCAGATATTATGAAAGAGTTCCTGACAGTCATTAGACTGAAGCAGGCTGTGAGGGGATGCTGTGGGGTCTCTGTCCTCACAGATATACAGAACCTGTTGGGGTAAGGCCATGAACAACCTCATCCAATTTTGGTAACAACTCTGTTTTGAGCAGAACATTAGATTAGAGACCTCCAGGTTTTTCTTCCAATCTATGAGACAAATACATTTTCTATTAGGTAAATAGATAAGTTATGACAAATTATTCTATGAGATCTTTAGAGTCCCAGAGACGATCTTACTTTTCAGAGGTGAAAAGAAATCAGCCAGCTACAACAGAATATAGGAAGGCATGATTGGTCACGCTCCTCTCAGGCAAAGGCTTAAGGGAAGTGTGTTTTCTCTCTTGCATACTGTCTCCCTAAATATTCTTTTCACGTCAAACTCTTGTAAATAAAGCAGTGTGTTGTACTTGTGAGGTGACTGCAATGACTGTTGGTATGTTTAATGGTGCACAGAATAGCATGATATATTGTAATTATCTACCCTAAACAAATATGTGAGCCCTGCAATAATAATTGATGGCCAATATGTTATTTTACTTTATCGGGTTTTACATAAAGATACACATCCTTGATAAGCTGAGCAAGAAACCAAGAAACTGTGCATTTAATAGTCTCCTATGTGCAAACCCCTTGCTACTATGCTTCTGTGCCACTTCTAAAAGCACTTGTGATACCAGAGGTAGTTTCAGAGAGACAGTCCCTTCCTAATGGGGCTGTCAAAGGCACTGCAGTGTCTTGTTGCAGCGGTGACCTATTAGGATCCTTTTTTCATTTGGCTTTCATGACATGTGCCAAATGAAGCTGTCATTGCAGTGTACGCTTGTGCCTGTAATGTGGTGATCTAGCATAAATATGTATGTATTGCAGTCTCTAAGGGTTAGGAATCAGTATTCATTTTCCCTTTGGGCTGTGGTAAATCCACAAGAATATGGTCTGAGCCTAGTGACTGCCTTCATGTTAGTCATGCCTGGTGCTTCTTGTCTGCGCAGGATGAGCAGGAGCTGCCCCCAGGCTATGGACAAGGCGGATAAGAAGTGAAGGTGTTAGCCTCCCCTGGTAGCCTTCTTTCAGGATAGCCCACTGTGGGCACTAGATGATGAATATTGTCTCCCTGTGGAGAAATGGCAAGGCTTGTAGAAGCCAGTGTTGCTGTGTGACAGACAGCTGTGTCACTTGCTAGGCACAGGCAGCAATGCAAATGAGGGGTCAGTCTCAGTGCATTGACTTAAAATCTCAAATTCAACATTTAATTAACATTTCCAAAGTTTCTTGGATCCTTGTGAGACTTTTCTTGTTCTGTTGAGCATCAGCCAGTATTGTTATTGGGCAGATGCCAGAGTCCTTGGCTTTAAAGTTTGTAAGTCTGAACCACATTCATTTTTTCTCAAGTTTTATGTTGCGATCTCTGATAACAAATATCCTATTCATTTCTGGGATGGAGACAGCAAGTCTTTACAGAACTGCTCAGATTTTGACACTGAATCATAGAATCATAGAATAGTTTGGGTTGGAAGGAACCTTAAAGATCATCTAGTTCCACCCCCCTGCCATGGGCAGGGACATCTCCCGCTAGACCAGGCTGCTCAAAGCCCCATCCAGCCTGGCCTTGAACACTTCCAGGGATGGGGCATCCACAGCTTCTCTGGGCAACCTGTACCACTGCCTCACCACCCTCACAGTACAGAATTTCTACCCAATCTCTAATCTGAATCTATTCTTTTCAGTTTAAAACCATTATCCCTTGTCCTATCAGTACAGTCCCTGACAAGTAATCCTTCACTATCTTTCCTGTAGGCCCCCTTTAGGTACTGGAAGGGGCTATAAGGTCTCCCTGGTGCCTTCTCCAAGCTGAACAACTCCAAGTCTCTCAGCCTGTTTTCATAGGAGAGGTGCTCCAGCCCTTGGATGATCTTCGTGCCCTCCTCTGGACTTGCTCCAAAAAGTCCATGTCCTTCTTGTGCTGAGGACTCCAGAGCTGGATGCAGTACTCCAGGGGGGGTCTCACAAGAGCAGAGCAGAGGGACAGAATCATCTCCCTCAACTTGCTGGCCATACTTTATCCATGCAATTGTGTGTCTGTGCAAGTACCCTGCAGCCAATCTGCTTGAAACTCAAATCCAAGAACTGCACCAAGATTTGAAACCAGCAACAGTAATATATTTGTTTTTTAGTAGAAATAGAAAATATCCTTATGAGAGGATATTAAATAACACATCTATGACTGATTGCTGGGAAGGGTGTCTTACAGTGTGACAAATGGGAAAAAGAAAATGGTGGTGTGAAGGTAAGTAGAATATAGGGATCATAAAAAAATCAATAAAGTGGAGACTGGCACTAAGCAGTAAGATTTTAGAAAGGCTTGGGGTGAACGCCACTAGAAATCTCCCTAACGAACACAACACCCAGGTCTGAATAGAAAAGGCTACAGGGCAAAAAGCCAAGAAGAGTGCTTGGAAGGCCTGCCCCAGTGGTTTATAGGTACATCTGACATCAGGCAAACCAGAGTCTTGCACTCCTGGTTAGAGGAGTGAAAAACACCAGGGAGATAACACACTTCCTTAGAGATCCTTGGTAAAAGAACACTACTTAAGGGGAAAGTCACAGGTATTCTTTATTGCCATATTGTCATATTGAGGTAACGCAGACGCTTTGTGAAGTTTTAATTTATTGTAGAAATTTATTTTTTTTTCTTCTCTGTTTCCTGCTCCATTTTTTAATTCTGACACTGAAACCATGCAAGGGGAGAAACTTGCATGCAAGGCAGCGCACGACCTTGTCTGCTCCTGCTTGCTCAGGCCACTGCTTGTCTTACCTCAAGTGCATGGACACCAGAGGGAGGTGGGCACATGGCCTTGCTTTTCTCACACACTCTTCTCAGGGGGGAAATTCATAGACAGTGACCATGAAAATTTTCTTGGGTTAGTGCATTCCAGCCCAGTCCTTGTCAGGAGATGTTTGTTATGGGCTTACCTGAAGTGTACCATAAAAGCCCAAATATCCAAACAAAACCAACCCTTTCCTAAATAAGAATGTCTTACTAAAGCTTCAGCTAGCAGCGGCATCTCAGTCAAGTGTTTTACCTGCATCAACAGAGGGCACGATTTCCATAAAAATCACTTTGACTATTTAAATGGGGCACAGGCAATTCTTAAGTCTAGTGCTCTGAGCCTTCGGGTCTTAAAGAGAAAAGCATCTGCTGCTGCTGCTCCCCCGACCTGTGTGTCCAGGTGGTTTTGGGTGGGCATTCTGTATTTCACAAGGGGATATGTGCATGTATTAACATAAATGGCCCTTATCCAGGCTAATTTCCCACAAGCTGGTGAAGTAATAGGTCTCTGTTTTTTTTAAAAACTGTTTGTTGGAAGCTGGTGCCAAAAATCCTTTTAAATATAGCCCATCGAAACTACCTAACCACCTTTTTTCTTTCCTGATGGTTGCTGTCCTTGTGTTCCTTATGGAAGCATTGAGAAAGCATTGCTTTTATAAACTTTACCCTTAGTTCAGTATGTTGCTTGATTTTAGGCTGATCCTTCTGCTTCGGTAGTTATTTGATAGTAGGCAGGACTCATGGTTTGCTGTTATAATCCTTGTGGTTGCCTCCCCCCAGGCAGATCTCACCATCTGTTTTAGCTCTGCTGCCTGGGGCACTGAAGTTCCTTCTTTCTCTCTCTCTCTCACTCTTTCTCTTTTTGTAAAAATTTCTTCATCTCCTTCACTTCTCCAGTCAAGAAGAAGAAATTTCTGATTTCAGAAGCAGGAAGGGTCTTGCCAACCTTTGTAGCTTTAGCTTGCAGCAGAGCACCTTCAGCCTTGCTGGCATCACATGAGAAACCCCCCAGATCAGCATGCTCCATGGTTTCTAAGGGATTCAGCTCTGGGTTTGGGATCTTTATTTAGGTGCGTCTTCCATTGTAAAACAACAGTTGTGCTGTGGGCACACCAAGAAGCAGCTGATTGCCACCTGGCTGTTACTGAGCTTGAGGCAGGCAGGGACCTAGTGCAGAGGTGGGGAGGGGGTGCGTTTCTTTTCCCTCTCCCCATCCTATTGCTCAAGGTGGACAATGAGCAGAGAGAGGTGCAGGAAGAGCAGAGCTCAGCCCTGCTGCCTGTGTTTTGGAGAAGCTATAGAGAAACTCTTAGCACTGGACGGTGGACGGAAATGTGCAAGATGCAAGAGTAAATCTATCATTGCCTGCACCAGCTCCTGGCAACGAGTATGCTTTATAAAAGGACCGCTGCAGCAGAGCCCTTTTTTAATGCTTCTGAGGGCAGTCCAAGAGGACATGGTGGTTCTGCATATGGGCAGTGGCAGAGCGCGACAGACTGGCAAACTCTGAAGAGCTATTATCCAAAGAGACTCAGCAGGGTAGTAGGGACTGGAGGCCAGCTGTGGCTTTCAGCAATTGCTTTTGGCTTGGGCATCTGGCTATGGCCACTGGCAGTGCAAAACAGAGGCTATGTGTCACCAAGATGTGGCATGGAGAAGGTCTGCAATGAGAGCCTCATTCTGAAAATGTGCGTTGGAAAATAGAGGAACAATCCCGTAAAGGCTTTCCTCTTGCTTTTGCTTTCTTTTGTTCTTTCTGGATAGAGTAGGGAGTTTCTCTAATCTTGGAGTTCATTACTCAAAACTCTAAGAAAAAATAATAGGTCAAAAGACAGCGAGAAAAAGCGAAAGCTGCTTGCCCAGTGTTACAGGCTGCTCTGTACCCTGGTGGGAAAAAACCATGTCTCACAGCTCCCAGTTCCCGACTTGGGTACTGCTGAAATAGAAATATCCTAAAACATAATGTTTAGACATTGAAGCACTTAGTGCTTTCAACCTTGCACCAACTTCCCTATTCTCCCCTTACACTACAGCTCTCCTTGAACAGGCATCTGTGATGGAGAATGTAGCACTCAGATCCAATTAATGTGCCCTTGAGAGCCTTTAAAAGGCAAATCCTCAGTTGATATAGGTCATCGTGGCTTGCAGGAGCTGACATTCTGAGATTCACTCTCCACTGAGACTAATTAGATAGTGCATGGGAGTGAGTTTGCATGGGGTTTTTTTTGAGTGGGGTGAGGTCTGTGCTGCTTTCAGTAAGAGGAAGCTGGGGAAGAAGTTGATGGCTGGGAACACCAGGCTGGTCTGGCCAGGCACCCTCCTGGTGTGCCTGAAACCCTTTTGGCTTCTGCAGGGTACTCAGAAATTAAGCTTCCCAAGCAACGCAATCATGAATGTTTCCACTCTGCTTGCTCCAAGGCTTGCTATGGGCTCAGCGGCTTCCTAACCAGCCTGTAAGAGGAAGGATAAATAACATGCTGTGCATGAGTCCTCTCTCTCCTTTGTGTCTCCTACTTTGCTATGGTGGCCAGAGAAGAGGAAGGCTAAAACTCTCTCACTACCCAGAAGCCAGATGAAATCAGGAAAAAGATGAAGTCTCCAAGTCAGGAATTTCACAGGGCAGCTGACAGGTTGACCAAAGCCAGGCTCAAGTGAAGCCTGAACATTAAAAAGCTTTTAGAGAGAGAAATGCTGGGCTGGCAGGAAAAATACATTTTAAAAATCAAGCACAAATACAGTTACCTATTTTAAGCTCATTGTGCATGTAAGAAGAAAGAAAGAAACATTAGCATCTGAGATATTGATGTATTCATAGCTGTTTTTATTTTAACTGCTGTAACAGCTGGTGATGGATGATGCCATTTTAATGAGGAATATCCTTCCGTAGAAAAGTGGTGGTTTTCTTTGATGTTTGTTGTCCTTTGGGCTTTGAGTTACTTGAGGTCTACTCTTTTGTGTTGCATATTATATTCTTTTCTGTGGTGGTTGGCATTTTGCTGAGTCACAGCTTTGTTTTTAATTTCCCGGTGACTCAGGAGATGGCAGCAGTAGTGTGGGCATATGCACTGCAGTGCCGGGCGGTAACGCAGGTCAAAATACAAGGGGCACAGCAGCAACAAAAGAACAGCTTGTGCTTGGCTGTACTGTTTGGATTTGGCTATGGTGATCTTCACCTTACTGGGTGTTAGGGAATAACAATAGAGGAGAAAAGCCCCCAGCATCAAAGGGCCTCCTCCCTTTGCTGCAGAAAGGCATTTTTTTTCTGGAAAAATTCAATTTTCAATTAGGTGCAGCAGAAACCTCTGAGGAAAACAAATTGATCTATTGATATACTGTGCTTCTACCAGCGAAGGAACATCTTTTCTACAATGCCATTACGTCAAGAGCAAAAAGCGAAGGCCTAAATTTCTACTTTAACTTCAGAGAAAGCAAATAAGGCAACAGTGACATCAGTTGCGGTCTTTGCCAAGCTGATTGCTGATAAATGAGGAGAGATGTATTAATGTTGTGCCTAAGTATTCCTCTCAAACATCATATGTCCATGATTTTTAAGTGAAGAAGTCTGTAGGAACATGGTCATTGCAGACTTGCTGACTCAAGTCCTCCATGACGAAAAGTGAGCTGCCAAATTAAATTCTGACTAAGCTATTTGAAGACATCCCCTTCAGGGACGTATTTTGAAAATTCACTCTGGGAAAAAGATGAGTGACTGTGGCTATGATTGCTGTGTCTGTTTGCCCAATGGAAGCAATCTCATGGAGGGTAGGGAAAAGAGGCTGTCATAGTAAGGTTTACATAGGAAAATGTGTCTATAAAATTCACAAATGAATGAACTGTGTCCGCTGTCAACAAGCAGTGTTGTATCAGAAAGAGCAGAGCACTTTGTGTCCTGCACAGTAGATGTGGAGTGCGATGTTCTCCTCATGCAAGCTTCTGATGGATTTTTACCATGAACGTGCCATTTTTCATTTGGAAAGATAGCAGTTAAAGCAAATTTTGTGGAAATACTCAAGAAGTAACATTTGCAGAAGGTGAAATCTTACTGATCTCCCATGTGGGAGAAAGATCGATGTCCTCTCTGACCAGCCCAAAGCCCAGAAGCCAGATCCACAGCTGTAGTTTAGAGTCTATTGAGCTCTCTTTGAGGTAAACATAGGGCAGTATTTTCTCCCAGTTCTAGTTCTTGGAACCCAGCTATTGCCCAGTACAGTGTCTTCAGCTGCTGTCACTGTGCACCTAGTGTGGCATCTTCCATTTCAAAGGGAGGTATTTATTCCATGGGGTTTAGGATGAAAGAGGGAACATGCCATCTGAGCTTAACTGGTGCAGTAAAGATCTGTATGGACCTGGAGATGCCCCAGGACAACAGTTTGCAGGTATCTCAGCTACCCCAGGCCCACCTCAGGCAGGGTGTGAAAGGGAGAGGAGAAATGGGAAGCATTCACAGCTGAGGGAGCATGTTGTTAGTGGAGCATGTGGGTTTGCCCCATAGGAGGAAAGACCATGTGCCCCAGCCACAGAAAAGGGGTATCTGATGCTTCGGGGGAAAGGAAAGGGATCATGGCCTGACCTCTTCACTTTGGAGAGGGGATTTCATGTTCCTGCTGTGGACCAATTGAATTCAGACTACGTCTGCCCTGGGTGCTGAATAAGGCAGGTGATACAGGACCAGAGAAGAGGATGGTTTGTCAACCATGTTGAGTGTGGTGGGGTGAATGCATATATTTTATATGTCATTGTTTCTAAGATGAATTCTTAACTCTTCCTTGCTCTCTGTTCCAAAGTACATCTTGCCAAAGCATACTTTTTGCTGTCCAGAATGAAATCTCAGTCACTGCAATTTTCAGAATACTATTCAAAATGGTACTTGGATGGCTACAAATGGTACAAAGATCTTGGAGTTGCATGCATGAACACCACTGTGTTTCTCAGCCTACAGTATTATTGATGTAAACAAATGCTGTCTAGCCTACCGGCAAGCTTAAGACATTGAACTGCCAACATCATTTTCTGCAAAATAACAAATAGGAGAGAAAAGAGCAAGATTAGCCCGTTTCAATTGCTAATTCAGTTTCATAATCTGCAATCAGGCCTGAGATCAAATGTATGATGGAATGAAATCACTTTCCACTTCCCTGCTTGGCTATAAGGTGTTTCCAGACAAATACTTTCTTGACTATGGAACAATTGTATAGTTTGCTGGAGCAAACTCTGGACTTCAACTTTTTCTTCAAGGAATGTATTGTTTGTCTGTATTAATGCATTTAAGATCAGATTTTTTACAACTGGCCTGATATTCAGAAGTAAATTATAATAGCACAAAAATTCCTAATGGAGTTCTCCTGTCTCAACACACACACACACACACAGACACACCCCATCCTTGTATTATGTATTTTTCGATTCTATAATAAGAAGTAGCTGGGAAAAAAACGTGGCTAACTCCAGACTACCAGACAACTGTGCACCTGAGCCAAGTCTCCAGTTTTATCCTCGACTGAAAGAGGGAGTACTATATTACAGGCAACACGTGAAATTTTTGTATTATCAAAAGGTATCATGCAGCTATGTGCAAATCTTGAAAAAAAATTACTTAATTTATGACCAAGGGAATGACTATGAATAGCATTATAATCCACTCTTTCTGCTTTAGTTACTTTGTCATCTTCTGCATTTTCACATTTCCTAGCAAGAATCCATTCACAAGCTTTGCTAGAAGCTAGGCTGGAATGTCTTTTATGATCTGCTCCATTTGCATGGTGCCTTATATTTGACAAGTTACAGTAAAGCCTTACGGCAGTTATTGTTATCTTCACAGATCTGTGCAGAATCGCTTCTCTGCTCCTTCCAGGAAATGTATTATCTCCTTTAAAGGGGTTGGTTTGAACTGCTATGGCCTATTAGTGACTGTCACACTCAAGATGTACATGCAGATTAACTTGATCACTTGAAAATATATAAATAGAACTTATGTTTAACCTTAGGTCATTCTCACTCTGCCTGCTTTCTACATCCAGCATACCAGACTAATACTAGCTCAATGCAAGCAGTATTTAGTTTGAGATATATGTATGGGATATAACTAAGATGCTTGAGATGCCAAAAGGTGGAATGATAAAAGTTAGTCCTCAAGGATTTATTTTAGACAGGCAGGAACTATTTGGAAAATACTTTTCAGATGTTGGGGTGGGTTTTTTTAAATTTAAGCTATTTCTGTACAAAGTATGCCCTCAGTTACTTGTGTCTCCAGCACCATCCTTGGCTGAACCTCACAAGAGACCTCCTCACAAACTGGAAGCCAGCCCCTTCTGCCCCCAGTTTGTCTTTGTAGACTAGCAGTATGAGAGCAGTGTAACAGCACAGTGGTGCCTTGCTGTTACAGTGAGCCCCTGTGGCTCCAGCTCTCCTCTGCTCTCTGGCTGCTGCATCTGGGCAAACATTTGCACCAGCCTCTGGGAAGGTCTCTCCCCAAAAGCTGCTGGAAGCAGTTGGCCACAGCAGCGTTCATAGTCCTTCCTGGCACCCTTCTTTCTGAGTCAGTTCAACTGAGTACCCACATCCACAAGCCCCTGGTACTTGCATTGCCACCAGTGACCCATCCCAATAGTCGTCTTCTCTGCACACCTTTTTATCACAAGTATCATAGGTGCAAAAGCAGAGATACTATGTTTTAATAGCCAAAAATCTCAAGTATGAAGTTTTCATTTCAGATATTCAATTTAGCTCAGCTCTGGGACTCAGTTTCTTATCAGTGATGGATTTTTCATCCTGAGAAATAAATCAAAGAGGTAAGAAACCAACACTGGAGATAAGGGAAAACTCATTTGCCAATTGAAGCTTAGGACTTGCGGCTAGCGTACTTCAAAATGGCCCTTTGTCAGTTGATGGAAATAAATCCCTGTTTCCAAACTTAACTGCTATCAGTGCTGCTGTAGAGAACAACCTGCCTTTCAGGCTGCGCTTTATGGACACCACACAAAATGCACTGCCTCGTGCAAGCAGAGCAAAGATTTAAACTCTTGATGACCAAGTTGTAAATACAGTTACAACAGATATGTGGCAAATAATAAAATGCAATGCAGGTACTACATTAATTTTCTCAAAGAAATTCCCTTCTCTCCCCTTTCCTCCAACACCCTCTAATCGTTTTGAAGGTCTCACGCCAGCAACCCCTGTTGCTGCATTTTCCCCTCTATCACAATGTGACGGAAGTTGTAACCTCCCAGAGGCAGATAATGGCAAAGCTGCTGTGGACCCCAGCACCAGGAGGACCAGCACTGCAGCTGGGTAGTGCTCGCTGTCACAACTCTACATGGCTTGTTGTCCAAACCAGCACAACTTCTGCACCACAGCACTAATGGGGGAAAAAATGACAACTACGGTGTAACCTTCAGGAATCAAGAGGAGCTGGATGGCTTGAAACGTGTAGGATCCATATACTACCAGCTCAAGAACAGAAACTGAAAATAAAGGTTCATTTTTTTAAAACTTATCTATAAATACTTCAGCCCAAGAAGAATAAGAACTGAGAGAAGTTTTACATTTTAAAAGTAATATTCATTTCTTCAAATAGACTTTTGGGGTGTTTTACTTTGTGAAATTTAAGACCAGCTATGCTGAGCATGTAGTAAAATAAGTAAGCAATATTTTCTGTGATAATTATGCCTGTACAGAAATAGCATTCTGCAAAAGTTAAAAGGTCTTCTAAATATTTGACATATGCAGAACACTAATTAGTGCTTTATATGATAGAAGTATTGAATGAAGCACTGGGAATGGCTCATGAAAGCTTTATACATGAGCTTTATGCAGAGGAATATATACACAGCTTGAGCACTGCTGTGTGTTCGGATACATTAATAGAAGGATTCTGTTCTGGATGAACTAATCTGGTCATTATTCATTTTTTCCAGTAGGATTCTGTGGCTTCAGTGTTAAATTCTCAAGTATCAGAGAAAGTGTGATTTTTTTTTTGCACATTTTTCAAATTCCTGCAGAACTGAAGACTGAAGCACAACAAATGCTCTCACAGACTCCTTGACATTCACATGGCCACAGCAAGAATCTTGTACGGAAGACTATGATAATAACACGAGTTACCATATGATTACCTAGTTAAGCTACTAGAGTAGCTTCAGTTGAAATGGACGTTTCAGTGTTGACTAATATCTTGAAAATAATCTCCTTGTTAGGGAAACACATGCTGGGATGGACAACCTTTCAGGACAAAGGAAGGTGAATTTGTTGGCTGAATATCCAGTAATGAATATAAAAAGGTTAAATACATTTTTAAAAAAATCCTTTTCTTTAAGCAGAATCTAAGTTGTGTTTGCGTTCGTTTTTAACATAGTTGGTAGGAATAGGAGCTTGGGAATTGCTGTAGTGGATGAGATGTCCATCTAATCCATTATTCAGCGATGACTGAAGGATTTTTGAGATGCAGATGAAAAGATGCTGAAATGGACAGTCATAAGTTAACCTGTTCAGAAAAAAAGTTTCTTTATAATCCCATTTGATGAGAAGTTGGTGTGTGCACTGAATAATGAAAGCTTATAAGATTACCAGACTCATGGCTCTTTAAATGAAATGTTTTACTGTAACTGCAGTTTTTATCTTTGTTCACAGTGTCATTCGGTTATTGTTTTTGATCCTGCAAAACTCTTTCCTTTAATAGTGGAGAAACATGTAGCTTCTGGATAATGACTTTTTCCAGTAATTTTCAAAGCTATTCCAAACAAGGTCACTATAATTTAAATATTCTCCTTTTTAAACTTAAGCTTCTTAATGGGCTNTTTTTTAGCCTGGAGAAAAGGAGGCTGAGAGGAGACCTTATCACTCTCTACAATTATCTGAAAGGAGGTTGTAGCGAGGTGTGAGTTGGTCTCTTTTCACAAGTAACAAGAGGAAATGGGCTCAAGTTGCAACAGGGGAGGTTTGGATTGGATGTTAGGAAAAATTTCTTCACTGAAAGGGTTGTCAAGTATTGGAACAGGCTGCCCAGGGAAGTGTTTGATCACCATCCCTGGTGGTATTTAAAGGATGTGTAGATGTGGTGCTGAGAGACCTGGTTTAGTGATAACTTGGCAGTGCTTTGTTAATGGTTGGACTTGGTGATCTTAAAGGTCTCTTTCAACCAAGACAATTCTGTTTCTAATGAGTTTCATGACCTAAACTGCTTTTAAGAAGTGGTCTCACAATTTGAAGTACACCATTCTTCATATAAGCATGTGAGGGGAATATGCAGAAAATCTTGTTCTCTTTTCTTTTTAAACTTCCTTTGGTTCTTTCTTATGGCCTATCGCTTGTTTTCAGTTATTCTTTATGAGCTTTTCTTCATGATCTTTTACAAAATATAGAGAATGAAATGAATGTCAAAGGCACTCGAAGTATTAGAGTCCATCTGTCATGGGCATGTTTGGGTCTCTCTTGTGGATGATCCTGCTCTGTAATTGTCCCTTTTATAATCTGAGGCCAGGTTGATTTGAGCAGTATCTCGCTCTTTATCCGCCTGGCCTGAAGACATCCTATGGCTGCAAACCATGGATTTGGCAAGTGTCCCCTGAGCTTCTGCACTTTGGGTTTTCCTGTGTTTTGGTGATAGCTGGACACAAAACAGGAGTGTGTGTTGCCCCCCCCC
>VXBO01011846.1:22484-100689 GCA_013400135.1 Rhinoptilus africanus | reverse complement strand
TGACCAGCTAATGAGCTTTCAGGTTTCTGCTCAGCTGGGCAGCTCACAACCCCTCGGGCTTTTCACTGACAACACCATCTTCCCTCTCTGTCTCCAGCAGTTCCACTGGTGCATAGAGTGGAGGTTCCCAGAGTCAGGGCAGAGACATCTAGGCCGTGGGCCTTTGAGATGGGCTGCTGTGGCTTCTCCCTGCTGCTCATAAGCAGCACTGTTCAGCTCTGAAAATGGAGATTACGCTCTGCACTGCAGATGCACAGGGATTGTGCCAACGTATGGCAATGGTGGTGGGAAACTGGTTTTGAAATTATTAAATGAATGAATTTGCTCCATCAATCTGACTCTACACCTTGCCATGACCAAGGCAATGATTTGGGGTCATCAGCCAGGTGAAACAGAGCAAACAATTTTGAATGACAAACAGTTGGTACAAACTCCTTGGGAGAACAAAGATCATTACTTCATGAGTTATTTCTGAATAACACATATTTTATGTGAGTCCTGGACTGCTTGTTGACAGCATTAAAGAAAGGCGGTATTTTTGAACCACTTAGCTGTATGACTTAGGTATTTCCAGCCTGAAGATCTTCCCTGATATGTTGTTCTTCCTCCTGTTTTTCCTGATATAATAAAAATTTGGTGACAGGTGTCAAACAATTATATGTTCCCATCAAACAGGGCTTCATATTTCTTAACTCTTCTGTGTTCCTGAGCTGTATATTTAGTTTTTCACTATCTTCCTTGCCCTCAGGGAAAGTGTAAGCTCTCCCCTTACATTTTAAAGTAAATCTGTGAGTGAAAAGTTTTGCAGTACGTGGGATCAGGTGTGCTGCTGTGACAAGATGCAGGCTGTAGAGGGACCACATTTACTAAAGGTGTGTGGGTCTCAGTTCAGTGAAGTGTTTAATTGTATGGGACACTTTGAACCTGCTGGATGTGTTTGGCTGTGCCAGGCTGTGGGATCTGAGTGCTGCTGCTGGTCAGTACATGCACCTATGTTGGGGCTCCAGCAAAAAGCTGCAGGAGAGGAGATGTCTTGCAGCATCCATGCTGGGGAGGCAGCAGCTCCTGTACCTTGGCCAAGCCTGGCTTATCCCCAAACATTCAGCCAGGTGTCATTCCCTGCCCTTGGGATCGGTAGACACAAGCCATGAGCAGCGAGAAGGGCCACTGGGGCAATGCATCACCCATGCTGGCATGAAAGCAGCATGCCTGATTATGCAGCAAGTGTTCTTTCTTTTCCCCTCACTCCCTTGCCAGTGTGTCTGCATTAAAGTAACAATAATGAGAGTATGAGACTGTTTCCCCATTGATAAAAGTGCTGAATTAGGCAAGCTATGAATGAAAGGGGCAGTGCTGCAAGGAGAAATCTTGTGAGGAATCAGTGCTCTGTCCTGATAGCAATCAGTTAACTTGTATTATATTTCTCCAGACAACTCTGCTCCAACACTGCAATTCTGACTTAGTGTCTAGTATGTAAGGCTTTATTCATTTTGAATTTTTTCACTTGCTTCAGTGCAAATGACCAGCTATCACTGGGGAAAAATAGAAAATTCCTTCTGTTGCCTCACACATTTCATTAACCTTCCCTCCGCTCTCTGACACTTCTGCCTCCAAAAAAATTGTTTTTGAGGCTTCATGGCTTATGTCAGGCAATATTTTTTTTCCCTTTTCTGGAGACAAAGGGATATTTTAAATAAGACACTCCTAAAGTGTGTGTGCTCAAGCATGTCTAGCCAACAGATGCCAGGCACCACAGCCCCACGGCATGACACAGTGTGGGAGATTGTTAAGATGTAGTAGTCAAGCCTAAATCAAGCAACTATCTGTGACTGTAGCCTTATGTGTGAGTACCAAAAATTACTTCTACAGCTGAGCCTAAGCATAAAAACTCTTCAGTGGTCCAGATTTCATGAAGATAATCTTTTCCTCTGGCTCTCCTTTCCTTTTTCTTTATCCTTGAGAAAGGCAATGCCTAAGAACAGAGACAAAGGGAAGAGAAGTGGGCCAGATTCTACAGTGCCCTTTGAGGTTAAGGCCTAATCATATGGTATCTGTCTGTCTAACTGTCCTCATTATCAATCTGTTGTTGAAGGCAGCACATGAGGAGGGAAATAAGTAGATGCTTGATTTGCATGAAGAAGGTTAATATGGGTCACTGCACTTGACAGGACAAAAATACAGTAACTTTGGATCTGTGAAGGCATTGATGGAAACAATAGCTGAGCACAGCAAACTTGTCAGTGGAAACCTCCGTCCCTGCCGATGGTGGGAAGCCTGGTGTTACCGCCCTGGGAAGTTTGTCCAAAATGCAGTGGAGTGCCTGAGGGGCTGATGGTCCTTGGTATGGGGAGGAAGCCCGTGGAAGAGGCTAGGTATGAAGTGATTATTTGTGTGGCAATGTGGAGCTGCAGAAGTTGTAAAAGCTAACTTTGGTTTGGGAAAACAGTGGTATCATTTTCATATGGCCAGTGCTAAAACGCTCCCCATGGCTCTGCAGTGATGTGCTAACTTCATTCTCCAGCACAAGATGTGCTAACTTCATTCTCAAGACAAGAGCCTCTTGTGTCGTTCATTCTCTCCTTTCTCTGCCAGCCCCAGTGTAATGCCATGATGGTGCACGTGGGGAAGACCAAGTGGACCATCCCTGTCTCAGATCTGCTGCCACTGTCAATGGCTCCAGCAAGGGACTGCACCAGAGGCCACACATCAAGGTCCTTAAACTGCTGTCTTCCTCCCAACAGTAGACTGCAGAAAGGCAAGTCTCATCCTCTGCTTGCTATCCTTCTTCAGCAGCCTCCAGGTGCTATTTCTGGCCACTCTCTTTACGTTGCCCAGGTATTGATGCTCCTTCACTTCAGTTCCTATTACCACCTGCTGAGGAACAAAGCCCAACATTACAAATGTGGAGAAACTTTTGCTGGAGCTGGATATAGATGTGAGAGCATGCTGGTCTTTTATGGAGGTAGGAGACTATATAGGCAAACAGCAGTGACATATTAGCCTCTGATACCAGGCTGAGGGTGCCTTTTTCCACTTGTACATAACTCCTCTTGGCTGCTGTTAATGAAAGAGATGCAAATTTTACTTTTGCAGCTGTCACTGATCATGAGACGTCACTGCTCCTGTGCCACAGGGTAAGGCATCACTAGCCTGTCTCCTGGGAAATACCGAATCATAATGTAGGGGCACGAAATATGAAATTATAAGTAAGTTGGTTCCTCTGGATGATTCTATACTGTTTTTTGTCCACTGCTATTTCCTTTCTCAGAAAAGCAACTTGTGAAACACAGGTTGGAACACTGCAAAATATAGCTGTTAAAGAAGAGATGCTGATATGAAATGTCCATAGGGAAAAGGATGTTTACGCCTCAGTGGTTCCCTCTTTTAACCTAATGCCATCTTGATCAAGTGTTACATCTGGAGCAGGGAAGATCTTTCATTTTGATTAAACCATTCTTAAAAAAAATTGCTGCTTACTGTGTTGCCTTCACTGATTAGTTCATGTTTGGTGCTGCTCAGTTCTGCAATCCCTCTCTTGTCAATCCCTGATGAACATTTCAGCATCTCCAAAGGAAAAGCTCCAGTATGAAGTGCAAAGACCCCAGTGCCTCTTGTGAGTTAACTTCCAAACATTTTGGGGCAGCTGGAACATTTGACATGTTTGTGGTTGCCGATATTGCACGCTGTCTGGGGATGAGGCAAGGAAAGGCAATATTGGAAGCTTGTGCGTATGACTTTCATTGTGGGATTATTAGCTTTGTGGGAAGCAAACTGAAATACAGCTGTGGGATATGAATATTTGATTTCTTGACTAGGAAAAGGCTTTCTGTCTCCCAGTAATTCACTGTTTCAAAACTGGAACCTGCTTACAAGTATTAAGCATGAAAGTGAAGGTGAGCAGTGATGCAGGAGAGTGATGAAGGGTTACAATGGGTACGAGAAGCTAGAGACACCCTCAGGTTTATTTCCAAACATGTTGACTATAAGGCATTTTAGAAGGTTTGAGTTGTTTTTATCTCAGTGTAAACTGATTTTTACAGGATTTTTCTCCCAGGGATGAGGATGTGAGCAAGTGGTAAGCACTTGTGAGCTGGGACTATCTTGCCCAGAAAAGATCTCGTGCTGCAGCTGTGCTGTGGTCTGTGCTCCCTCTGAGCACAACCCTTGGCAAACCAAGCCCTTGGTGAAGTCTGGCAGGGAAAATGCTCGGCATACGGTGTGTGTTTACTTTGGAAACTGGTGGGGGCATTGCACATAGGTCCACAGTTGAAAGCACAGGCCACAAGTGAAAGGTTTCCCCAGTAACTGGCAGGGAGTTGCGGCTGCTCCACAGTCCCCTGGCATGTCTTCCAGTCTGGTTTTAATTGGCTGCAGTGCGAATTTGAATTCTGCTTTTCCGACATTCATTATGTGGGTAATAGATGCACACACAGTCTGTCCTCATACAACAAAGACAGCGTGGAGCTAATTTACAAGCACTTATGAAAACTCCAAGGTCATTGTGCTTATTAAAGCAAAACCCCCCAAACTGCTAGGTGTATCCCACTGCAGTGAACCTGGTTATTGCTGAGATTCACCCTCCTTACCACGAACTGGTTTTTGCCTTCCTTCTTCAACATGCATCTTCTGTAAGAGACATCCTGCCATATCATTACACGAGATTTTCCAAATGTGTAGCCTACACAAAAATATGTGTTTTGTATATCAGGTTCTAACTTATCCCTTCATACAGTTATTCTTTCAGTCCTTTGGTATATTTTCCCCATGGCAACATATTTGTTTTGTTTGTTTCTTTCAACAGCTGGCTTATTTGTACTTCTGTTTTTAATTGCAAAAGCCAAGACAGCCGCCAAATTCAGCTTTGGTATAACTGTATTGAGTTAAATGTTTTTATTTATATGCAGCATTGCCACATTTTTATATTGCTTTTCAATATTAAATATTAATGCATGTACCTAGCACATTGATTTAAAGGGCACTGCAGCAGTTAAATGCTCATCTATGAGATTAAAACCATTACTGACCACACTGGATGACATTGCAGAAGCATTGCTGCTGCTGCTTTCACCAACATCCTTGGCAATTGAGATGCTGTTTGTCAGACACTGGGACAAAAAACTGCAAAACAAACAAATCAAACTCAGCAAACAAGAGTGTGAATAAACGCAGCTTTCCTCGCACTGGTGCTTGTTATATATGTGTAACTACTGATAGCAATGGGGGGTGGGGAGTGTGTGGAATCAAAGCCATGAGACACATAGACAGAAATAAATATTTTCATACATGTAATGCCATTCTTCAATGTACCTTTTTACTTTTGTTTTACTTCTCAGTGACCCTACTTGATTTTATAATCTGCAGAAAAAGAATTGTATAGACGGACTTTTACAACTTAGAGAAACCTGTGTGTTCATGAGAGGGTGTTTTCACCACCATGTGTTTTGTGAAGGGCTGTATGTGAGATGCTGGAGCCCAACCCCTTGCTTTACTGCAGCTTCACTGGTTGCTCAGCAAGCCCTGCTCCCCCAGGGAGCACAAGGATCCGTGGCCAGCCTTTCCAAAGGCTCTTCTGCACAGACTGGTATTTGTTCTCCCTGTCTGGGTGGCAGGCCCTGAGAGCTGACAATGGCATTGCCTGGAAGGGAAAAAGGCGTTAATTCGTCAGTAAAATGCTGCAGCAGTTTTGGCAGCTCTTGGCACAGTCACTGTCGGGGAGCGATGTCCCCATCCCCTGTGCCAGCTCCAGGCTCCTGAAATATTTCCTCTGGCAGACTGTGGCAATGCTAGCAAATTGTTGTCAACATGAATTATTTCTGAGATGCTCGGCACCTTTTTGATGCCTGCACTCATATTAGTAATAGCGATGTTGTCATTGGCATTAGAAACAAATATTATTATTGTGGGCTGCTTGTTTGTGTTTATCCGTAAAGTGCCTCAGTACGTTTTGAGTGCTAAGGCTTAGCCCAGCGGTATCAACATGGTGCTCCTCAGGAACTGCTGGACTGAGGCCATAAGCTACCAGTGCACTAAAACTGCAGGCATATTTTTGTATTTCCAGGCCTAGCAAGCCTGTGGAACAAACAGTTGTTTTAAAGCAGTCCTTTAACAGTGTTGTCAAAACATCATTTAGCACTTTACCAATATCTGTTCTGCAAGAAAAAAAAAACCACCATGACTACATTTGTTAGCAAAATCTTATTTTTCTACTGAGTTGCTCAAGATACAGGGCTCCTCTGTATAGCTCGGATGTATGGAAGTGAGCTGCCAGGGCTCTGCAGCCTGTGCCATAACATGTGCAGAGCCTGAATCCTGTTCTTATGAGTGGCAACAGCTGAGGTTTGGGCCATTAAACCCACATCTGACAGCTCGTGATGGGTGATGTTGGGAAAAGTCACTTTTGCAGCTTTTTTACCACGTGGTAAGCTGGTGTACAACTCTATGGAGTTACTCTAGAGTAATTTCTCCCCAGGGTTTTGTATGTGAAATATAGTTGTACTGTTGAGAAAATATAAAACATGTGAAATGACCTCTGGTTCTATGCTCTTTGAGGTAGTAGGAAAAATATTTTTTTTGTCCCTCACTCATGCTTGGTTTTAATGTTGTGCTTTTCTTTTCCCTTCCCTCCATTGCCATATTTTGCCCATGTCCAGTTTCCAAAGAGTATATCTATATTTTTTTCTGTTATGAATAAAACCCCAAAAGCCAAAACAGAGACACTAATTTACACCAGATGGATAGATTTACAGGAAGATAGGAGGTTTACTATGCATAAAATATGGGACTGTCACAGCTTGTGCTCTGTCAGAAGGGAACTGGTCTTCAGATGACATGCTAGATACTGTAGATACTGTAGTTAAATAACAGAAGATGTTTTTAAAGTTTTGTATGGATGGCTGACCAATTAAACCAGTTCTGTTGCTCTCTGCAATACTGCCAGGGAGATCACAGCATATTTTACTGGCCAGAATGTTTAGGGTTCTTTAATGTTTTTTCCCTTTTCCATTATATGCATGCATATTGTGACGTAGTTATACATAAGATATTTTTCAGCTGTTGCTCCAGAAGGATATATGCAGCAAAGCTTGTGAAACTGACGAAGACAAATAAGATTTTTTTGCATATGTACACCTGTAAAGCTTGGTATCTAACCTGTACTGAATGCTGTACATGCATTTACCTTCTTGTATCCATGTGCTTTTATATGTGTTCAGGTACACAGATATTACATTTACACATGCATACACTTTCCTGTGCGGATACAGGGCAACGTTCACTTTACACTGCCAGTATAACCTCAATGTATTGTCTGATTCATCAGAGCAGGGTATAAATTTAATATTTTTTCCTGTACGTTTTCTGAGCAGGAGTGTAAAAAAGAAACCTTAGTTAGACTGCTAGATAGGGCTTTGCTTTTTATAGCATTACTTTTGTTTCAGCAATTTTTAGAATGGCAGTAACAGCTTTGCTGCTACTAGTGGCCTCATCTGAGAGGCGCTGGGCTCTTTAAAATCANGTTTCGCTACAGGGCATAAAGCAGCTCAGAGAGGTCAGACTCTTGTCCACAGTCTCAAATCAATGCAATGACCCAGGGACGAACTGAGCTGGAGATTTTTGACCCTTAGGCTATTTTTTCAGCCATTAAACCTCTTAGTCACCATAAACTGGGACTTAAGCAAATGCTATCAGCTGGAAAACAGAGCCATTTTTAAAAGAAAGGAAGAGAAGGCCTGAAATAAAGTAGTGTCTTGCCCCTTCAGACACCTGCATGTTCAAACTGCTGTTTCATGACTGATTTTCTAGATCTCTGTGAGCAAGGGACTAATGGCAACATTTTATAAAAGTGCCTACATTTCCATTTTCCAAGGAGTTGGCTTACAATAAGAAAAAGGCCTGTTTACAAAGGATGTAACTTTTTGGATTTAAATTTGCTGTCTACAGTTGAAGCTTGGAGAATGATACTCCCTTGTAACCAAGGGTTTTCTGTGCCTCAGCTCCTCTGGTTGTAGAAGAGAACTAAGCAATGGCACAGTATTGCGAGTGTCATCAGATGCTGGGGCAACAGTGGCTGTGCACACATCTTAGGCAGGAAAGAGAACATTGTGTGGTCTTTAGGAGACAGGTAGCCTTCGTATTATCTTGGTTGTGATTCTTGGTGAGAATTTGTATGCTGTTGACTTACAAGCAGAGTTGGTACGGTTTGAGCACAGTAGTTGCCCACATACTAGCCTAACAGATTGAGGATTCATCAAAGCACTGATCTTATTCAAAGAAACAATGCTCTCAAGTGTGCTTCCTGTGGCAAATGTGTGCCAATATATGGTAGGCAATAGCTTCTGAAGAAATCCTTGCTTTTGGCTTCCCCTTCGCCTCAAAGGGATAAGGCTTGCCTATACCTAAGTCTGCTCTACTAGTCTAGTAGCACATCAAGAGCAGGGAAAGCAAGTGTCTGTTTTCTGTGTTGCCCCTCAGCCCTTCCTGAGACAAGCAAAAATCAACGTGAGTTTACTGTCCTTTGCTGTTGCTGCATTACACAGCACGTTTTCTTCAGGGCATAGAACTTTGCCAATGATCAACTTGTAATGCAAAGTGATTAATAAAATATTGTATTTCTAAAGCATGTGCATGAAATGGCTTTCAGTCTAGGATTTCACAACATGCGAGAGAATCCTGTATGTCCATAAAGACCCACTGTCCAGCACCCAGCTGTCCCATGGATTTTCTGTGTGACCTAGGGAAAGTCAAGTATGGTCAGCAATCTTCTGCAAGCTTGAGTCTCACATTGAACAGGGAAGTCTGTGCTTGAGTGCATTGGTGTGTGCTTGAAGTTAGGTGTGCTTGGGCATTAACCCCATACAATTTCTCTTCCAAGAGAAAATGTTAACAGCAAAACCTTTCCTATGCAAAGCTTTCCTTACCCTTGCAGAGAAGCAGCACAAAGATAATCAGGTCTGTGTCTATGATCCATACCAGTGAGATTTATAAGGAGCTGTGCAGCCACCTCTACCATGCTATATATTCACATTGAGCCTATGCGGGAGTTGCTGTGAATAGGAATGGGGAGCTCAGCTGCCCCCAGACTCATGCCTGAGCCTGCTGAGCAGAGCTGCAAGGAATGGGGGTCCTAGTCTGCACCCCTATCTACCCCATTGGATAGATATCTTTACTCTGTGATGAGTCTCAGCACGCAACACTTGGGTTTCTGTTGGTATTTGACAAATGTTCTGATGCCTCACACAGTGGTGCCATCCACATCTCCTAGAGGAGCTCACCATCTTTTCCTGGAAGTCATTTAGCAGCATATCTGTGAGGACCTGCTGGGATGGGCTGTGTCTGCTGTGGTATGGCAGTTTTGAAGCTTTGCATCTGGTGAGGAGGTTGCTCACAGCAGAGCCTGTATCTCTTTGTCTTTCAAAGATTCCCGTGGTGAGCTTGGCAGTTTCCTGATCAGATACTTCAAAAAAATGTAGTCTTTGGATTTCACTCATTTCAGAGGCTTAATGTGCTTTACTAACTAACTGATTCTCTGCAGACTGTTAAAATGGCAGCATTTGATTTCAGAGGCCATAGGGTGAATTAGGCTTCCACATCCTGTCTTTGGAAGAGCTGTTCCAATGTCAGGAAAGCCAGACAGTCGCCGTGAAGAGTTAAGGTTTTAGGAGGGATGTAATGCGTGCTGCAGAGTCTTACTGTAAATAATTCACAAAATGTCAGCTGGTGTCAAGAAATGGAAACCTTTTGAACACAACTGAGATGATCAGTCATGTATTTGCTTCCAAAGCAAGGCTGGAATTATGCAGGAACAACGCAAAGTATATTAAATATGCAGACCTTATAAACTGCTTGTTCTCAGACAGAAAAGTAAAGAACACTGCCCTCCTTCTTCCTTTAGTGTTCAAGCAAATCCTCTGGCAGAACTTCCTGCTTTGGTATCACACAACGTTGGCAAAATGCTGGTGCTGTAAACAACTGATACTGCAGGTAACAAAAAAATAATCAAAGGACATAAAACCACATAAAATTCACTGTTTAAACCTTCTGCCTGGTTTTCAGAGCAATGTTGCCAGGCACCAGCTCCTGCCTCTGCCTTTCACCCAAGTGAAGAATTCCTTATCTTTTTTATTTAACTCAGGAGAAGAGCTCAGCTCCGTGCTCTCAGGCCTCTGCTCTCTCTCTTGGATGCCATATAGCTGAGTGCTCCAGGTGACTCCAGGCTGCAGCAGCAAGAGTCAGGGCAGTGCACTTTCCCGCACCCAGGGCTCAGCAGCCGAAAACTGCAGGGAATGATTCTGCAATCAGCATAAATGCAAAATTGATCTGGTTTATAATATAGCCACTTAGACTTTCAGCACATTTTACTGAAAGTATCCACACCAGTTACTAATTCTTAAGCTTCGTCTTCCCTGCACTTCTCTGCCCGTGAAAACTGTCAGCCCCCAAATAGCCGGTACTGTAGAGGCTGGGCTGCAGATTTCATTCTGCTTATTGATACTCCTTAGATGCCAAAGTAAAAATACATTTTTAAAATAGGTATTATTTTCTCAATACTAGGGGACAGTGGCAACTCTGTGAAGTGTAAGGCTATAGTGTAAGGTGATTTTGAAATACTGGAGGAAGAAGGAATTCCCACGGTGAAGCCCCAGTGATCCCAGAGTAGAAGTGGGTTTTGTCAGATCTTTATTATGTATCTGCCGCCTGCTCTGATAATCTACTGCTGTACATTATTTATGCACTAAATTTCTGGAAATCCTTCAAAAGGCTTTCCTATAACTGGAGCTGAGTGCTTATTGCTCAGAAGGGCAAAACTTGAACCCGTTCCTGGGCCGAGCTGTGTCTCTGCTTCTGCAGCGTGCTCCGTGCCAGCTGCCGTGAGACCAGCCCAAGGCTGCACCAGTGTTTGGCGCAGTCCCTCCAGTGCCCGCCCTCACCCGGGAAGGGTGGCACTGCCATTGCTTTCCTCCCCTCCAAGGGCAGGCATGCGGGGAATCCACAGACAGGTAGAGAAGCCGTGAGAGCCTTTGCCCTGTCTCAGCCCTTGCACTGTAAATGATTAATTGTAAATGAGCTGCTTGGGAGGAAAGAGTATAACTTACTGACTTACTGACCCACTCATACGGTGTTAGCAAGCACTTGCCATACGGCAATGTGCTCCGTAATGCATGGAGTGATGTTTTGTCCTGAGAAAATGGGCCAATTCTGCTTGTTCAAAAAACAGAAAATACGTTTGATGAGACGATCCTCTGTTTAGGCTGTGCCGTTAGCAGTCAGAAGGCTGTTGCAGCCTGGAGAGGCTGTGTTTCCCTCATCCTGGTGGGCTGGAGATGATGCAGGAAGGACCCACAATGAAAAGGGCTGGCTCTGCAGCCTTGCCCAGGGGCCCTAAGGCAAACAGAGAGGAACTGAGGTGGAAAAAACCCTCTTCTGATGTCTGCTAATGTGCCTTGAAAGGTGCTATTTCTCAGAAGGAGGTGATTCCCACTACGCCCTGCAAGACATGTAACACCCTTGTGCTGAGAGAGGGTGAGGATGGCAGCACTGGCAGCCTCAGGAGAAGTCAAGAGGCCAAAGAGGGTACCTAGGGCTTGGAGCATTGCTGCCTGCCCCAGCCGGGCAGCGGGAACCACGCTGTCCCCACGAGCCCTCACAGCTTTTTAAGAAAGCCTTGCCTGGTGTGAGGGTGCCAGTGCTGCATCTGTGGCAGCAGCTGCAGGGCTAATGGGGTTATCGTACCAGAAGATGTTCCTCAATGATATGCAGCATTATTTACAGTTTTTTTTGTAAGGCCCAGTACCGCTCTGATCAATAGGTATCAAGCAAAATTGCAGAAACTCCTTCAGGGAAAAAAACAAACCAGAAGGATCTGCATAGAAACATATAAGTGAAAATGAGGGGCCTGTGGTAATTTCAGTAGAGTATCTGAGAAACTAAATGGTACTGGATTACATTCTTATTCCAATTAAATGTCTGGTAGGAACTGCCAGAGCCAAAGTTGATTCCAGAAGAAATTCGAAATGGTAAATTCATGTATGGATTTAATAGGAAAGAAGGAGTAGGGAGACGGGCTTTTATTGTGCCTTTTGTTTCTATCTGTCAGAAAGGCACTACGTCCCTAAGCGCTACAGTCCGTGTGAAATCAGCTGTGTTTCTGTATCGTTTGTGCCCATCTGGAAATTACCTGCTATGTAGGCGCTGTCAAGGTAACTGAACAAAAATTAGCCATGTAATTTTTCCGTATTTTTTTGCAAATGACCTTTTGATTTCACTTGAAAATTTGACTCATTATGTTTAAAATGTAAAATATGGAATGATATTATTTTTGTGTATTTGTTTTGATATAACAAAATAATGGGTATAAGACAATACATCTCATGGACTCACACTGAGGAAGGTTTCCTCACTGTTTCAGAAATGTGTCAGAAAATTTGCTCAAAGCCCTGAATTTGACACATTTCTATCTTCTTACAGTAACAGCATAAAAATCTATTTGCAAAGATGTGTTAGAGCAAAGCAGCATTTAGATCCTATTCAATTTTTTGCGGTTTGGGAGGTCAAACAGATTTTGTGATTTGACATTTGCTACTAAAACAATTTTCTCTAATTTACTCTTACCTCAGGCTTTACCTGTTAGTCCTCCCATAAAATAGCAAATGATCTGCAGGCTCTAGGCATGGTGGGATCAATATTAAAACCACTACACATCACCTACCCTTTTCCAGTTTTTACGTATTTGCTAATAAACGTTGGTTGTTTAGAGAAAAGGTGCACCACAGTGATTGCAGTAATGAACAAGCTGGCACCAAAAGGCACTGGTGTACTCTTCAGTGCTGTACACCAAGGGCACTTGGGCAGGTAGAGAAAAGGCCCTGGAGACCACCATAAGAGTGGGCTTAGCAGTGAGCACTTAGCGACTTAATCTTTGCGAAAGCCCGAGCTTTTAAGATTCCCACTTGTCTCAAAAGCTGAAAACAGACAAAAGAGAGACTTTTTTGCTGCGCAGCTGGCACTGTAGCAAGACACTACAGTGCTGTGAAATCCCTCTCCTACTTCGCTTTTCTTCTCCTTTGTGTTTTCCTGACCATTCTCTTTCCCACCTGCCCAAACTGGGGTTTTCCCCCTGCTGTTAAGCAGCACTGTCTTATTTTCACCCTGTTGCTGAGTCCATAATCACCATTCCTTTCCTGTCCTGGTGCAGCCTGGCACATTTGCCCTCATATAATGTATTTCTTACTTTTTCCTTGTAATTCTGCTGGGGGCTGTGCTGTCTTGTTTTATCCCCTTGCTCTACTTTTGCACAACCTTCACCATATTACAGTTGGAGTAAGCTGTGGGATGCTTAGCTATTTCTTAAAAGCACTGCAAGTTTATCTAAAGGAGTAAAGTCCTGGGATGCATTAACTGATGGCAGTGTGTGATGTGTAGGTGTGTGTTTCCTGGAGGATGACTATTTTCACGAATAAATGAGAATGATCAGTGCTCACGGAGTGTGTATTCCTGTCTGTGGTTTTCTCTGATTGTTTTAGTTTGTCGATTTGTATTCTGTTGATTTATTGTAACCTAATTCTGTGCATTACGTTCTTTGGCAATAGCAGTGACAATAGTAAACATTGATCTTCAAGCTAATTTTTTTCTCCCAGCTTTTCACAGGCTTTTGCTTCATTTCCCACACTCTTGCTCTCTCCCTCTCACTAGCTGGTGCCCATCTGCCCTGCATACCAATGGAGAAAGCTAGTTATGGGTTATGGAGCAAAATGGACAACAACTGCCAGCAACATGGTCTAGGGGCATGATCTGCCTCCATTTGCTGTGTCATAGGATCATTCCACAGGAATCTGCCTGGCAGGGAGCTGGCCTGCCAAGAGTGATGATGGCAAGGCAGAGGGATACGGGCTTCATAAAATCAGATAGCCAGTTTAGCAGACAAACAGATAAATACTCACCTACAATCAGTTAAAAAACCTGACAGACATGTGATGATGAAAATGGTTATAAATAAAAGTCAGAAAGGGATCTTAGCTTTCCCCCTCCCATTTTATAGCAAGCCACAGGACAGAAAATCCCCAAGCAAATGCATGGAGATCAAAAATCTTTTCTATCAGAGGTACCCTAACACTAACTAACAAAATTCTTTGTTTTCTGTGTATTGGTGTATTGCCTCCAATCCTGAGGCTTAATCCAAAAGCTAATGTTTTATCAATATTAAGCAACAGAAAAAGTCTAGCAGGAAGACTCTGCATTTGCTTTCTGGGACCCACATATCCTTCAAATGTAAGCATTTGACAGATGACGATCATTTATCACTTTCTTTACCTCCTTGATATGCTAATAGTAGGGACATCAATCTTCTATTACTTTTTCCATCCAGTGTCACTGTTTTGAATCCATTTCAGTGCAGATTGTAGTTGGCTGACCTTTGAATACTTGCTCTTTCAGTTAAATGCAGAATTTCAAGGTCACAGTCAGTTTTTACATGTGTCTATGTTGCTTATGCATGGAACAAAACATAGAACAAGTATGAGAAGAATACATCTCTCTGCCTGAAGTCTTTCTGAAATGCATAGAATAAAAGATCTGCAATGTGAGATTTCTAACGCAGCTCCTTGTATAACTAATCTCCTTTCAGAAACAGAGGAGTTTGGAAAGACGGTGGTACTTAGGCTAATGAAAACCTAATGGGAATCTTGTGTTGAAGAACGTACTAAGTCAAGTACAGATCATCCATCTGTCATGGCAAAGCATGACCAGGGATAGTTAGAAATTTTCACCCTAGAATTTTCATTTCTGCTTAGTAGAGCTGTGGCAAAATATTTTTTGAATGATTTTTTTTAAAGGAAAGATATTTTCAGGCAATAAACCAAAAAGGAAATGAATAGCACTTGAAGATCTGTCTTTCTTTATCATTTTTTGCCTCTGCTTAATATATTGGTATTAGATTTTATTCATAAATTAAGAATAAGTTTTAGAATTACAAGAAATGTGGAAAAAGATGCAGATGCTGCATTTAACTTGTGTGGGGACTGGATTGATTGCCAGTGACTGATTTCATTTCTTTGGTAATCTTAATATGGACTCACTGTTTATATGCATATCTAATTTAGAGATGTGAATAATTCAATTTAGAGGCCTACTCACATATCTAAACTTAGATACCTTGTGCCAAGGTATCATATTGAACTGAGGTCAGAAATCTAAAACTGTGATGTAGCATTTTTTCTCATTAAAAAAATTTTTTTCATTAGGGGATATAAAATGTTCAAACGTACTTCTTTGTTTACAACATTTGAATTACATATAAAAGTTCGGAACAGGATTGTTGGTTTTATTTACAAAGGCGTTCTCCAAGAATTTGTTCTCATCTCAAGATGCTAGAATGTACCAGGGAAATAAAGCTCCAGTATTTCTGTGTTGCCAGAAATTAAGAAAATTAGGTATTTGATTAGAAGAAAGGTTGATGAAGGTTTACGTGAGCATCCAAACTGACCATGCAGAGTTCCTGAGGCATGCATTTACCAGAACATATCAAAGTGCCATTTTATTCATGCAAATTCATTATTTTCCTTTGGCTAGCTTCTAAGGAGGCTGTAATGAAAGAGCCCAGGCCTGGATCCATAGCATGCTGTTCTATTCATTCCCTGAATTACATGCATAATAAATTGAATAATGGTGATGGCATAGATATGTTATTTTGAATCACGAGCATCAAATAACAAAACCTAGTATTTTAGTAATATTTTTCAGTCATCTGCTCTGCAAATTGATACGTATACTTGTACCCAAGAGACTTAAAAATCCATGTTATTCTGCTACCTGCTTAGTTTGCCCAGAAACATAGTCTGCACTCGTAACACAGGTATTTTTATACTCACACGTAAGCACAAGGTAAACAATATTTTGATCATTGATTTCTTTGACAATTTTATAATACTGTATTGACGGGTTATTCTAAACTAATTTACCATGTGACTACGATGTTTTAGTATTTTTCTCATTAAAATAACTGCTATTGCTAACAAGATCTCTGTATTTTGAAATATTTCTTCATTATTTGCAGTTGCTGACGGCTGTCTTCAGGCTGATCTTGAAATATTCTTTTAAGCTTTTAGCAATTGAGGAAGTGTGTGGGATTGGATGTAGCCAGATGTGCCAAAGACCTGAAATTTCAAAGCTGATGGAGTTCCTACCTTCCTATAACACTAGAAGAACTGCAGAAGTACAACTTGCAGATGTGTGACCATATTTATTACAAAATCTCTGTTCAGCAAGAGTTTACTGTTTTCTTCGACATTTTATTCCCAAGATACTGTAACTTGTGTTAGTAGCCTGGTAATTAATTGAAATTAAATGCTGTCAGATGCTAAGGCTTCTGCCCTACTTTAAATGCTGCCTACAGTTCTTCCTTGCTCAGTTGATTTTGTTTTGTCTGCTTTCACAAATTCAAACAGTTGGTTTTTGCTTTATCCCTTTCAGCTCATGTTTTCAGAAAATTATATGGTATGTTGACTTATCTTGCTTCCCTGGCATTAACAAGTGAACTTTCAAATACCACCCCCTTGTATTTCTCAAATAAAATTTGAATAGTCCCAGTTGCAGGAAGAAATAGTAATTGTAGCATAGTCCTGCCTTGGTCACCTCCTACAGAGCGTTTCAGCTACACCCGCATGGTGCCCCTGGATGCATCTTTGGGAAATGATCACTCTTTACGTGTGTTGGGTTTGCATGGCAAGGTTTTGGTTGCAGGGGGGGCTACAGGGGTAGCTTCTGTGAGAAGTGTCTAGAAGCTTCGCACGTGTTCGATAGAACCAGTGCAACCAGCTCCAAGAGGGACCTTACACTGGCCAAGGCTGAGTCGATCAGCGACAGTGGTAGCACCTCTGTGATCACATATTTAAGAAGGGGAAAACACCTGTGCAACAACCTGCAGCCAGAGAGGAGTGAGAGAAACAACTCTGCACATATCAAAGACCATGAAGAAGGTGTGGGAGGAGGTGCTCCAAGTGCCAGAGCAGAGATTCCCCTGCAGCCCATGGTGAAAACCGTGGTGAGACAGGCTCTCCTCCTGCAGCCCATGGAGGTTAACCATGGAGCAGATATCCACCTGCATCCTGCGGAGGACCCCCTGCTGGAGCAGCTGGATATATCCAAAGGAGGCTGCGAACCCATAGAGAGTTCATGCTGGAGCAGTCTGTTCCTGAAGGACTGCGCTCCATGCAAAGGACACATAGAAGGACACACACTGGAGTAGTTTGTGAAGAATTGCAGCCCATGGGAAGGACCCACATTGAAGAACACCATGGAGGACTGTCTTCTGTGGGTGGGACTCTACAATGGAGCAGGGGAAGAGTGTGAGGAGGAAGGAGCAACAGAGACAATGTGTGATGAACTGATCTCAACCCCTATTCCTCACCCCCTGTGCTGCTCAGTGCAGAGGAGGAAGAAAAATCAGCAGTGAAGTTGAATCCGGGAAGATGGGAGGGGTGAGGGGAAGAGGTTTTAGGATTTGGTTTTATTTCTCACTAAACTACTCTTACATTTGATTGGCAATAAATTAAGTTAATTTCCTGGGTAAAGTCTGTTTTGCCTGTGATGGTAATTGCTGAATGATCTCTGTGTCCTTATCTCGATCCATGAGCCTTTCATTATATTTTCTCTCCCCTGTCCAGCTGAGGAGGGGAGTGATAGATAAGTTTGGTGGGCACCTGGAGTCTAGCCAGGGTAACCCCATCACATTATGTTAAGCACCATCTCTGCTGCCCAGGTGGAGGCCATGGGGAGGTGCTGGGTTTCAGGGAGGGGGATGTGCTGTGAAGGGCAGTCAAGCAGCCTTTGGGGAGTCTCTCAGGGCACAGGTGCTTCTGCCCTTTCTGCACGGAGGGCATCTACTGCTAATGTTTCTATGGCCATAATGCCAAGCACCAACGGGGAGTTAGTGCTCCTTGATGAGATTTTACTTGCTAATTCTTTCTGATTTTCCGTCAGGCTTGGGATATCTTGTGCTGTGACATTTATTGTCTGCATGAGTAAGTTTAAAAAAGGAATTGCTGATTACATTTACTACTGTATCGGCGGGAGACTGCAAATTAAAGAAATCTGATTTGTGCAAAAACTTGTGTTTCTGCTGAAATCCAGACCAAATATGAGATGTTTCACCTACATCCAGTTGCAGGTCAATTAGAAGGCAGAGTCTGGATGCAAACACGTCTATGAAGTTAACCAAAGTCCAGAGACAGAGATTTGCAACTGCAAAACTTATCTTTTCAGAGTGGAGTAAAGAGAACCAAGGCTCAAAAAGCTCTGGTGTAAGAATGTTTGGAAAATTTTGAGATTCAGGTGAGAACAATGTAACTGAAATTTGGTTTTGTTTCTGATAATGTGGCTTTATTTCACAGCAGTATTCAAAGTACGTGTCCACTATATGCTGATGTCAATGGTGAAATTTCCTGCCATTGCGTATGTTAGTGCTTGCTTTCAGATGGCAAACAAAAACCACAGACAATCCAGTGGGGGGCTGCTATCCTCTCTCTTTGTGTGAATCCTGACTTAACGCAGTCTCTTACAGTTAGCAGTCAGAAAAAAGGGAAAAATGTGATGAATTGTTGATGAATAAAAGACTACATTCATTCTTTTAAAGCAGAAAACTGCATTGCCTGCTTCTCCTTGTAAATAACAAGATAATCACATGCAGACAGATAATAACTGCCTTATTACTAGGACCTCATGTTGTGCTCCAGACATTTTGATGGCAGAAGCCTCCTATCAGTATCAGTTGCTGCTCCTTTGCCTTCGCCCCTTCCCCCGCAGTCCCCACTACTGCCAAGCCACCAGTGTCTCAGTGCACGTCAGGGCAAGGGCTGCTCCCCACCTGACATCCCCGATGAGCATCTGGGTGCCTTTGCCCACAGCCTGGCAGCTCTGCCAGAATGCAGAGGCTGGGGAGGGACTGGTAGATGAAAGCTTCCTGAACTTCAAGAAGCAGATGATGAGGAATGACACCCTTGCCCAGTCCTCAGCCAACCCTTCCAGGCTGGGATGTGCCGGTGAACAGGGAGCACAATGGGTGATGAGAGCTTGCTGGAAGTTCCCACATACTTTCCCTTGTGTCCGTTGCGCCATGGGATACCATTGCCTTTGGTAGCAGTAGTAAGTCTCATCAGAGCTTTGAGTTTAGCTTTGGGGTCTTTTGTTTTGATATTTGCTCTAACATGTTTCCTGTGTGAGCCAACACCCAGCCATTTTTCTCGCAAGTTTTGTAAATGATTGAATGACATTAGATCTCCAAAAATCCCTGGAAAGATATTCTCATTGTTGTAGTAACTAATGTTTATGCCCCAGTAGACAATAATTCTGCATTTGCAAACTTATCAATCTGTTATCTTTTTTTATCTCTTTTTTAATCTGGTTATTACAGGTTCTGTGATACAATATCAACATTTGACATTACAACATCCTTGCTATTTTGTCTGTAAGTTTCTAATATGTAGTTAACTTTATCTACAGCATCATTGTGACATTTTGTCTTTGACTAAAGCCTATATGCAAGCAAAGATAAGGTTATCTGTGGAAATAATTGCAAAGTAGGGAAAGGGAGGAAGAAGGGCACAGTACTTGCAGAAGAAATTGACATAAGGGTGGTTAAATACTCCACTCATCTCTTTGGTCCACAAAAACTGTGTAGTTATTGTGGCACTGCTGGTAGCCTAGCCAGCTCTGGAAGGAATATTGCAAGTGAAGACCCACTGTTACAAAAAAAGAAATTCAGTTTGTGTTTATCACAGTTTTGCGTTCACGAGATGGTCTGCTTTTCTCTATTAAATCTCCAGACTGAAGCACTTACTGTAAAGAGTCTCATCTAATGTCATCCATGTGCCATGGCTCTCTTCCTTTATAACTTAAATGGACAACTTCTATTGTCACAGTAGAAATCAGTTCTTCCTTTGTTTTTTTATCTTTTGAGAGTTGTGCCAATCTTATGAGTGAAAGAATTCTAAGTAGGGCAAATAAAAGACTCAGAGATTCAGCAATGTAGTTGTTAAATTGACTAATATTTGAACAAATTAATCCTGAATATTTGAACAAATAAATGAAGAAACGGTAAGGGAAGTTGTTAGGAGGTGAAGGCATTAGGATACCTGTGGTACCCATGTGTAAACGCTATCCTGCTGGAACTGTAAAAGCTTCTGAAAACTGCCTTCTGCAGAGGTTACCATAGGAAATTTTGTCTGGGAGTGGTTGAGCTTCTGCCCACATCTCTTGTTTCTGTCTTGATGCAGATGCTTTGGGAGCAAACGAGTCAACAAGAGTATAAACTCTGACAAATGGCCCATGAGTTTGAATGCTTTATGTTGTCCAACCCCATATGTTGCAAAGGTCTGATTTCCCACAGGGCAGGTATATGATGAGTCCAAAAGACACATCTTTTTGAGTAGGACACTCAAAATGGTGCCTCCTCCTAGATGACCAAGGTGAGCATTCTCTGCTCACTCAGAGGAGTCAGACATGGACTTGACCATCCCCATGAGACAAGATCCACCCCACATCAGTGCCACAGAGGTTTGCATAGCTGAGGAAGCAGTTTCCTGCCACTCTGCCAGGCAGCATCGCTCTTTTGCAGCACAAAGTGTTCTTACTACTGCAGGGTAAGATGAGTGACGTAAGACAGATTTCAGAAAACCGCAAATGGCATGACGGCCGAAAAAAGGACACAGCCATTCTCCTGCTGAACTATGATATCTGTATTCTCACTCTTGTCCTGGGAACTCTGTGTACCCATGTGATTATTAGTTTGATGTTACAGCTATCATGCAGATCGCATACATTCCTTCTGTATTGCCACAGGAGATGCAGAGTGACAGGCCTTTGGCACTGGCATATGACCTACCGCCTTGACAGCTGCTGAGACTGACAGTCCTGAGTCACGTCTGGTTGTGCCCAGCCAGTGCTCCTGTGGTGTGCACGGCAGAGCTGCTACTTCTTCCGAGCAGGGCAATGATGTGTCATTGCCATGCATGTATTTTTGTGCTCCGGGACGATACATATATGTAAATATCCTGTGTCACCATTTTGAAGATTACCACCTGCAACAGCTCTTGCTTTGAGTCACCGAGACAGAAAACTTCACCTTTAATGTGCTGTGATGTAGTATCTCAAGCTGGTGGGGATTCCTTCTAGCATAGGATATTGTTGGATGCTGGTACGTATGACTGATCAGCCTGCATGTAGAGTACACGGCTTTCAGTGTGTGTAATACGACTGTGTGGTGTTGGTGCTTACAACATATCCCCCCTTGTTCCTCATGCACCTTACACCCTGTGCTAGAGATTGCTGTATTTACTTGCATCCAACCTATCCAGAGAATAGCCTTCTAGTTGTAATGGTCTGAAAAAGGAGGCACTTAAATTAAGATACAGGAGCTCAATTCCAAGCAAGACTGCAAAGAGCTTGCATGTCCTTGGGTGAGAGACTCACTCTCCTTTGCTTCAACGCTCTGTTTGCAAAGTGATGCCTAATATGTTTCTATGCCCCAAGGGGATTATTAGAATGCATGTGAGGCACTTGGAAGTTATTGCCTTGGGAACCAGATAAAGAAATCTTCCAGCAGCCCACCTGAGACCCAAATGTGATGAGTCGTGTTGCACAGAGACATGGGATCAGGCTGGCAGCCCCCTGCCCTGAAGTCTGTCTCCTGCCACAGCGGTGGCAGCGGTTTTTGGGGAAAAAATGTAAGCCTCAGCCCTCCCTGAGACCTCTTTTCCTCCAACGACTACAACAATTTTGGTGAATACATCTCTGAGCAGTCCCGTAGAACCCATTTGTAAAACTGTGGTCTATGTGTTCATCTAAACCATTTCTGATCACACTGATACCATCTGCCCCAGAACCCTGGGGCAGCAAATTGCAGAAGTTACTACTTACTGGGTGAAGAAGGACTGTATTTTATATACTTTAGGCTTACCTCCTACTGATTTAATTGCATGTCTCTTAATTGTCTAACTGCAGGTTTCAGAGAACAGCAGTTCCCCATTCAGCTTACCCCTTCACTGTTTTGGAAACAAAGATCATGTCCCACTCAGCCTTCCCCCTGCAAGGTCACAGCCTTCCTGGTCTCCCCTCATAGACAGCTGCAGCATCCCCTTAGTTGCTGTATTCATCCTTCTCTGTAGCTCCCCCAGCTGCTGAACCTTCTTCTTGAGATGCTGAAAACAGCTGTGCATAGCTGTCAAGAAGTGAGTGCACAAATGTTTCATATACCAGCAAAACTGCACCTTCTGTCTTGGTCCCAGCACTCTTCCCTACGATGTGCTGTGGTTTTGCCGGTTTTTTTAGCCCTCCCTGAACACTGAGCCAAAGATTTCAGAGTCCTGCCTAAGGTAACTCCAAAACCTTTTGCCTAAACAGTAACTGTCAGTCCCAGGCTCAGTGCCATGTAGACATGGTTCAGATCTACTACCCTGCATCTGTTCACATGGATGCCTGTTTGCCTGTACATTAATTTGTCTAAAGTCATTCTGGAGCATCTCACCATTGGCACAGCAGTTGACTGACTGAAGGGGCTCAGCTGCCACCTGCAAAACTAAGTATTTCACTGTTCAACCCATTCTGCAGGTCACCAATGAATAAAAATTATTCCAGCGCCTTCCTCCATGGGTTACCACCACTGACTCTTCTCCATCCCAAGGTGTGACACTTGGCCCTGCTCTTTGCTTCTTATCCTTTAACCAGCTTTTAATCCTTAGAAAGGCATTTCGTCCCATCCCTGGCAACACAGCTTCTTTAATAACCTTTACTGTGAAATCCTATCAAAGGCTTTATGAAAACTCAAATCTGAGGCGTCCACTGGATTCCCTTCATCCACAAGCTTTCCAGCACCCTTGAGAAGCCAGCTAAGCATGGCAGGGTTGTCTGAGTCCCTCTGCAGCATAGGGCCTGTTCAGGGAAAACTTGTTCTGGGGTGGGACCTGTGGACCGTGAAACCAGGAACCAGAAAGCAAGCACCTCCCAGCCAAACCAGCTTCTGGCAACCACAGTCACTGGTGTCCCCGATCAGGTCATTTTGTTTGTCAGGTGATCTGATCTTTCCTTGCTGCCTCTGGGGATTCGGAGTGGGGAAACTGCTTTGTGCATCCAACAACCTGGATGTCGACCAAACTCAGCATGCTGTAGGTGGAGCAGGTCTAAATTTTGAAAAGGACAGCATCTGTGCTCCCAGTGCTCAGCTAGGAGGTAAGCCAAGAGTCTCTGGGTCAGCTCTCCTTCTTTTAGTCTGAGTAAATGAAAGGAAACGCGAAAGCAAATTTGTCAAGCTATGGTGTGTGAATTTTGCAAGCTTTGCAGATACTTTTTCTTCTCACCTTGGTTAATTCAGCTGATGAAAAACACCTGAACTCAAAAGTGGGGCTTGCCCAGTGTGTTGGGATCAGTCCAACTGCTGTGGAGTTCTGCTGACTCCACAGCCCTGGTGACACCAGGGGTTTATCACTGCAGTCCAAGAGGGGTTTCCTTGTGCTATTGTTTTGTTTTATGTTTGGCATGGTTTAAACATGGTAATTATTCTTATTTGGAACAGCTGCTTTCATTCCGCTTTGCAAAGAACTCTTAGCCGTGGCCATGGCTTTCTGACTCATCTTTGCTGCTGTGGGGCTTTCTCTTCCTTGTGGTGACATCACCAAATGAGATCAGCATGTCCTTAATGTGGAACCTGTAGTTACAGGGTTGCTTCAGATTATGCACAGAGCAGCGCTGCCACGCTTACTTACTATCACCTTGTTATTGGCAATGGAAAGCTGCATTTAAAGTACAAGAAATGAATGTATATTTCTGCAGTATCAAACTCATTAGAAGTCTGGAGAGGTTTCCCTTATTTCAAAATTAAGGATACTCATTTGCACATGTGACATTTTCCGTTATGGCAAGAGGTTAAAAGATTGAGGAGTTTGCTGTGCTTCTCCAAAGTGTATGTGAAACCTTTTACTTCCCCAGTTTTCAGGTCTGATTTTTTTTCTTTTTGGTCTATGTAGGAACAGTTCATAAGCATCTAACATGTAGTTTTGTTGGCAGTGTTTAGTCTCTGACTGCTCTTAGGGCTGAGACTGCTTATACACCCCAACCCTTATGGGTTTAAAGGAAATCTCAGACTCTGTTACACTGAATACCGTAGTATAAAAGCTGATGTTTCAAAGCAATTTCCTTTATTCTGGATTGAACGAAGCATATGCAAATTCCTTAGTCGTGAAAGATTTGCTCATGATCCCTTGCATCCCAGAGTGCACCAGACTGGTGGGTATTAGTCAGGCTGGTACTTGACTCATGCACATAGATGGTCAGCGGACACTGCAAACTCTGCCTGCTTCTTGTAGAAGTGTGACTGCAGCACACAGATCACATATTAATAGAAAGCAGCATGCAGAAATCTGATCCCATGAAGGCGACAGTTATTTTGGTTGGATTAAGAAACTCTCATATGCATAATTGCAGAGCAAACTCTAGCTGTTTTAAAAGATACTGAAATGCAATGGTTTCGCGGAAGGCCTGATACAAAGCAGATGAATGAGGCAGTCATAGTAGATGAGGAATGAATGAAACCACAGAAAACAGCAGCAGCAGCAGGGCTTCTGCAAAGAGCTACAGCAGTACCTTGAAACTGTCTCCACTGAACTACAACCAAAGCAATAGCCCTAAAAGTGTACAGATATGAAGTTTGCATGGAAATTTTCAGCAAGCCGTTCAGTAACCTTACCATGTTACAAATAGGCTGTTCATTTATCTTCATACCCATAACTCTCTCACACAACCCTGAAGGTTACTGGATGCCCCACAGGAGACGCCTCGGCACACCTGCACACATGAGTCTCATCAGCAGGCATATGGCAAAGGCCAGGGAAAAGTGACAGTGGCCAGGGTTGCCCCTGGGGGATGCCAGTGTCTCATACTACTTGGATAAAGTACATGGGAGCTCTTGGTTGTGACCACATCTGCAACAAAACATCGTTGTGCTGGGCTGGGCAGCACACGGAGAGGGCAGATGTGCTGTTGTCTCTGTCATCTCTGAGCTTCAGCAAGTTTTAACCTTTCCACTGCAGCTCAGAAGCAAGTCCCCCGTTGTAACGACTCCATCTGGGGTGACGTGGGAATGAACAAAATCACGATGTCTGATTTCCGTCTATGTGGAGGGCACTGATACTGTGCCTGGGCTAAAGCCACAGGATTCTGAGCTTTAAATGCTGCTGGTTGCCCATTCTTTCCCTTCAGCTGTTAAAGCAATAAAATGTAATTCAGGTTTGAACCCATAAATGACAGGTAAGATAACGAAAATGAAAGCTGTCTTTCCTCAACCTAAAAAATCAGATCTGAGCCAGGACTACAAGTATTCAAATAATGGAAAAAGATGTCCCCAAAGTATTTTGGCAGATAAGGATGACAATTTGGCTTGACTGCTTCATGCATGATTACAATAAGTGCTGTGGTGCTGTATTCATGAGCACATCTGCAGAACTGAGAAGTTTTACAAGGCCAAGCACAAGTGACATCCATTTGAAAATTTATACCCAAATGTTCCCTATTTCCAGTTCCAGACTCATGATTAGTTAATAACCTGTTCTAAAGTTTGCTGCTCAGGCAGGGGAAGGAAGCCAGACCCTGTGACTATCATGATCAGTCACATCCTAGGAAATGAATGGCTTGACACAGACTGATCTTGTACCCCTGAAGTAGAGCTGAATTTGTCCAGAGCCCTGATGCCCTGAGTGGGAGACGAAGAGTGTGACAGTCTCCTTCCCTTCACCCCAAATACTGACACTGTGCAGGCTGTGGGGAGTGGAAATGCATCCTGAAATCAAATGGAAAGGCAGATAGGGCAACAGATGATGGAGATTTGCTGTTAAACAAGATGTGAGCACTCGCTATGCTCTCTGACTGATGACTGTGCTGAAGAAAAATGTATCCTGAGCTGCCAGAGGCTGAACTTAAAACTCCCCAGGAAAGCCTCAGACAGCAAGAAGGTTTGCAATATGGCTTGCAGTACAGAAGCATATCTTAAAAGCAAAACACTGCCCTACCTTTAATGAGAGGATTTGCAGTTGCATGTTTGGCAGTATTATCATAGCATGCAGCTGCTTTGACCTAATTTTATATATATGTTTGTATATATGTAAAACCTATGACATACAGTTTCTTGCAGATTTGGCCCAGCTTTTAAACAGAGAGGGGAAGTATGAAAGGAGATTTCCTTTTCTTCCTGTCTCTCATCCAAGAGCCGCTTCAGGGCTGTGAACTACTCACATCTACACTGCTGGGAGCATGGCTGAGAAGGAGCAAGCAGCGTGAACTTCAGTGTGTGCATGGACCCAGTGTCTGCACTGGTCTGCAGAGTTACTTCACCTTCAGGGTTGCTGCTGCAGGGATAGTTTGTTCTGTGAGCAGGGGGTCACTGTGAGAGAGGTGCAAAAATTGTGTGAAGACCAGAACTCTCTTTGTTCTACTAACAGTTTTGCTTCCTCTGTGAAGATATTGAAAATAATTCCTTCTACACTATGTAGTCTGGTAAATTTCCACTCTATAGAAGTATAGTGGCCATCCTAGATGTTCCCAAATATGTGCCCACTTAACTTTCAGTAGGTTGCCTTATTTTCACTTGCTTTTCTCTTTTAATCCCCCCTCTTCTTATCGCAGCCAAGACACCTGATGCTTAGCCACTTTATGATGCTCTTACCTGTTTCCACTGTACCTCAGAGCAGAATCTAAGTCATATGAAGCCTCCTTGCATTTTGATACATATACAATTATATTTGATAGGAAGGAGGCCCATAACTACCTTTTACAAGACAGAAGAGAAACTGATTAAAATTCAACCTTTCTCTTTCCTGTTCACCACAGGTGGCAAGACTTGTGCTACAAGGGAATGATGCAAACCACAGCTGATCCAAAGAATGGTATATCATCTTTATGTGGGAAGTGGATTTTGACTGCACTCAGTTCGACACTGGCAAAACAACAGGCTGTTTGTTTAACAAGACTAAAACCATGTCTGTTTCCCTCCACAAAAATATGTCTCACAACTTATCTTGTGACTGAGGTCAGCCTCAGATAACTGAGTCCTTGTCTGTACCCTGCTATGGTGTTGAGTGAGCAGGCTGGGAGGAAGGTTTGCATTTACTCCCTAGATTCTCACCAGATTCCCTGTGATCCATGCAAAGCAGAAAGTATGTTATGTTTCCCCCAAACCCCAAGGTGAAATTCTGCACTACTCCTATTTGCCTAAGGCCCCACTTCATTTCAAACATCACTCGCACTGACTTCAACAAAAACCAAACACAATAAGCCTCTAGCTCTCGCTTTTTAACAGTGCTGCTGTACCATGGGGGTATTATAAGCACAGTAGCAAAAGAGGTACCAGCAAAATACATGGGCTGCTTTAGCTGACAGTTTCAAGAAGATTCACCTTTGAATGTTTACATGGGCTTTTTTTCAGTTATACTGAATAGCAAATAACTTCTGGATACATTTTGCACAGTAGAAACATGATTTCCTTTTGAATTACAGACATCTAAGCAGAGGACATATGTGGATAGGCTCTCCTAATAAAATTCCTCTGCTGAGCTATGGGAATAATGGCAATTGTACAACTCTGCAGCCACTATAATCTGAATGGAGATTATCTTTTTTTCATGTTGCAATAGCAATGGCAGTATAGAATAAATAGATGTATGGGACTTGGCTCCTGTTTAAAGAAACCACATTGTAGGTCACTGTAGCATACTTTGCCTAACCGCATAAAAGTTCACAAACTTAGAGCAGGACTGTAAGTAAGCTAGAGAAGTACTGTGTTTGGAAGCTTGCAAATATCTTGAAAGACTACTTAAGTTTTGGAACTCCACACATTTCTTATCCTTAGTATCATATCTGGTCATCTAGTTTAATGGCACTCACGTGTTTGCTATGCCTTTGAGACAGTCACCAAAGCTGTTGTCTGGTATGTTTTAGTTGACTGTACGTTTTTATTGAAATCTGGGGGTAACTGTGGAGAGAAGACATCTTGAAGCTGGATCAATACACAGGAGGAGTGTCTTCCCATAATAGGAACTGAAACTTCTAAGTCAGCCATGTCTTGGCACATAGCACAAAGGGTGGTGGCTGGAGAAGCCTTTTCTTCAATTATTAGCCCTTTCTAGTCACAGCTGGATATAAAATAATTGCAGCAGAGATGCTCTAGCATGCCTTAAACTCCTCTCCTCATTCACTTCTGCATGTTGGTAAGTGGCATCTGCATCTTGCTCAGTGTGAAGGAAATATGACTGCAACCTACTGCCAGCACAAATTGACATGGCTCCCTTGGCTCTCGTAGAGGTACTGGGAGGATGCAGTCAAGTTGATTTTTCAGTTGAATGTGATTACTGCAGCTTGAATAGTGATTTCATGTTGTCTGAAACACAGGTACAGCACTGTGCTGTGTTCAGTACTCGATAGCAAAAAAGTGTATGACAGCTCCTATTAATAGTTTAAATGCCAAACTTCTGCTAAGTAGCACAACATGTTCAAGCAATATGTTTGTCATACCATATGAATTAGTTTGGTCCAGCTTCTGATGTCCTCATTTCTTTTATGATACAATGCTCACTTGGACAAAGGTGGAAATTATTCTGAAGAGATGGGGTTTATCAAACAGGGGCCAAGGCTACTCCTGTAATTTAAAGGGAGATCTAGAGCTCAGGTCACTCCCTTTCATTTTGGGAAAAAAGCAAATGTTGGCTTTTATGAAGTCATTTCTACTCACTTTTTCAATCAACGTTTATTTTGCGCAGCAATTGTTGAACAAGCAACTTTTAATTCTGCACAAGATTAAAATTACTCTAAGATTATTTGAAGACGTCTACTTCAGAATTTCCTTCAAAAAAAGTCTACTGAAAATGACATGAAGGCCTCAAGGTTTGGCACCTCATTTCTTAATGCACTGGAAGTGATCAGCAGTGACTATTTTGATGGATGAAAGGGAATGTTTTAAAGTCCCCTCATTACTATTCACAGAGGATTTGGAAAGATAAGTACATAGTGGCTTGCTGTCCAGAAGGGCACATGCCCTTATTTCTCTTGTAAATTTGCCCAGGGAGCATTTCACAGGACAACAGCCTAAATTGTATTGCTTCTGACAGTGATGTCAGAATAAGCAAATGCTGAGGTCATCTACAAGAAATGCTGCCAGCATGGTACGGTGGTTGTTGGCTTGTAGACCAATGCTTTCTCCACCTTAAAAAAAACGTAAAGACAGCAGAAAAACTTGCCTTTCCACTGCATGATCTGATTTCATGAGCCTTTTCCTCTGGCCACAAACAGGCAGGGCTCCCTGGACACCTGCCTGTGTTGGGGCTGCCTCCTGCAGGTGCTGCCTATGGGGACAAGTGGCAGCGATGGGGACAGCCCCCAGCCCCTGGCAAGGCTGGGCTGTCTGCAGCCCTGCTGCCTGTGCTCCCTCTCCCTCCTGATCGCTGCTGATGCCTTATGTCTGCAGGAATCAGAGCCACGGTGACCTGCTTTGTTATTTTTTGTATTTCTTTTGCATTGTTGTTCCCCTGAATTTCAAATAAATACCTGCTCTGTAAGCAGCCACCAATAAAAGTGAAGTTTGCCATTCAGGCCAGACCTGGGTGACTTTAAAATCTCCTCTCCACAGCACCATACTCCATTAAGGTACAGCTGGTGGCAAAGAACGTACGAGAACAGTATGTCCATATGTAGCTGGGAAACCTGAAAGCAATATTCAAAGCTCGGTAAAGCAAAAGCTAGGTGAGGCTGAGGGTCCGGGTGGAGGTGTACAGTCACGGAGACAGAGCTAGTTGCAGACTGACTGGTTCCCATCAAGCGATGGCTGCGTTAAAGAGCAGGGTGCCTCGGCAGAGAGGGGCGTGATTTCTCTGAAGCAAGACAGGAGAAGAGCCGGGGTGGAGCAGGAGCTGCAGCTGTGTACTCATGTTCAGCTTCAGCGACTGCAGAGCAATGGCAGCAAGGCACCGTGAGAGAAGAGAGGAAGGGTTTTAACCCCATCTTCCCCCACCTCTGCCTGGTTTCATTCACCGCCAGTGTCACTTCTGACTTAAGCACAGCCATGCAGTACTCAATGTTGGCGCGGAGCCGCTGACATGAGGATGAAACATCAAATCCGTGCCCTGCTGCCAGCCCACCCGACTATATTTCATCGCTTTTTTGCCCCACCAGTTGGGGTGAGGGTCAGTGGAAGAGCAGACCCCTTGGCTGGGGAGGACATTGTGAAGGACGGCCATACAGCAAGGGGGTGTTTTCTGCAGAGCTGGCCTACTTGGGAAGAATGGGTCTATATCCTGAATTTGGGTGGGGTTTTTTTCATTATCCCAGAAAGGAGAACTTTCATCATAACTGCAAAGCTCAACTCTCTGCTGATGAAGGGAGAGAGAAGGATCTCTTGTCCTTGTGGAATCTGGATGGTAAACACCACTGGCAGCCACTCACTGCAGTGAAAACTCTCAGCACCTCCTATTGACCTGCTGTACATCTCTCAGATTGCATGCCCCAAAACGTGCAGCACGGAAATTTCAACTGCCAACTCCAGTGACCCCAGTTACATGTTTCCAGTATTTCCTCAGAGTTATTTTTTTAATACTGGAGAGATCTTGCCTACTTCCTGTAGTTCTTTGCTTTCCAGCCTCTCCAGGATTTCGTTGCTGCTTCTATAGTGGTAGAGCTAAATTAATCCTTATTTCACACAGTGCAAAGCTCGTCCCTGAGCACTTCTGTGCCTCTCCCCATTTCTGCTGCACAGTCCTGGGTCACAGCAGGGTGCTGCTATTTTGCTGTAGAGGTAAGTTAAAGGCTTTTCCCTCCCTGGTGAGTCTAGCACTGCCTGCTGTGAGATCGAGATCTACCTAGAGATGCTCTGAAGACAGAAATCCTCACATATGGCTTTTACAAGTAATAAAAAAGGGCCTTTAGGGAAAATAATTGCAAAAATTCATAGAAGAAACAGAAGCGAATATGTTTCTAGGTTTCTGTGTAGTGCTATCAGAGGTGTGAGAGCAACCTAGGTCTGGGGACCAAAGCCTGCTCTGGCCTGGTGAGATTAGGAATCTACAGCAGCAAAAGAGGAGCAGCACTTGGCTCAGGACACACTGTCTGAAGGACTCTGCAGTTGAGAGGGGGTTTTGCTACCTGCTCTAAGTGCTGTGACCAGTCTGATAAAAAGACACAAACTAAGCCATTTATGTGTACCTACAAGGGAGTGCTCACTATGCAGTGCTGGGACTTGCTTTTCTGGAGCTGTAAATCACTCTGCCACTGGTTGTCCCACTGGTGTCCTCCATCAGAAGCCACCCAGTGCCTCCATCCTCAGTCAAACTACCCGGCACAGGCATGGTGATACTCTGCTTTATATGGGGATTTTTTTTCTGCCTTTGACAAGACAACGGCACTACAGTATTGAATATTCTTTCTAAATTTAGTACAAGGACCTGGAGTACTAGTGCATTACAGCTCTTTGAATTGAGACAAGTCACGTCATAAAGGATTCATGCCAAACTGATGCTGCTGTTGAAATAGAAGAACAGAGTATAATAAATATCCCCATATACTGGAGAAGTCAAAGCCACTGTCTTCTGTTCTCCATATTAGAGTTAATGCAGAAATTCACAGAGAAATACATCTTGTCCATGCATATCTAATGTGCAGTTGAACTGTTTTGTATCCTGTTTTGAATTCATTAATGTAGAAACTTGAGAATGGAGAGAGATAAATGCCTTTTTTTTTTTTCTATTGATAAGATATACCCCATGTCTCTGTTTCTCACAACATGGTGGGTCACATGTGACCTCCAGCTGAGGTCAGGTTATGTGTTTGCTACCTGCTGTACAAACACATAGTAAGTAACAGCATCTGTTCTGATAAACTTACAGTGTTAATAAACAAGGTCAGTAAGGGATTTAGAATGAGAGCGTAATTTTATGGCTGGCTATCTGAAGCAGAGAGGAATTAAGTTACTTGCCCAAGGTCACATCTGAAGCCAGCTGGAAGGGGACGCAGCTTTCAGAGGTACACAGAGGTACACGGATCCTCTGGGCAACATCCAAAGAGGGTAACTGGCCTCTTTTGCCACACCTGCAGCCCCTACTGTGTTTTGTGATTGTACATGTGGAAACTGGCCATCAAACACTTGATTTATAAGACTGTGAACAGTATAGGGTTGGTTGGTTGTGGGTTGCTTTTTTCTTTTTTTTTTTTCTTTTATTTGCATTTGCGTTCTGAACTGTAGTGTGTGCAAGTGGTTTTACTTTTAAAGCCCAGAAACCACTAGCAGTGTAAAGTCATATTTTATTTCTGTAGGTAACTGTGATGAGTTTGGGGATATTGCTGGATCTCAAGATCTCCTTACAGTCTTGGTGCTTGCTTTTACCACCCCACAAACAGAGCCTTACAGGTTAGTAGAGGACTGCTCTGTAGAGTTGCTGGGTCTCCTAAACCTGCAGATTGTGCATGCCACTTCACAAGCCATCCACCCCTGCTGACACATTTGCCACCTTCTGAATGTGGAGCACTCTGTGTTCAGTTTTCTGGGAACGAATGACAGAAAGAAAAGACTAAATGTGATGCTTTCTGTCAAAAAGGTCAAAATTTATGCTGGCAATCACAGTAACAGGTATGGAAACAGAGTGTTTCATCAGGATGCACTTACCAAAAAGGGTCTTCCCCACCACCCTACCTGTCTACCTGCGGTTCGCAGCTGAGGAAATCCAGGCTGCTGGCAAACCCAGATGACAGGCAGGAGTAGCACGACATCACTTGTGCGGCGTTGCCTTCAGAACAGCTCCCTTCACTCACAATAGAATTTCTCATTCTTATTTTCCTTCCCTGGCTGTTTGGATGCTGGGGCAGCTGTTTCTGCTTCATGTCTTTAGTTTTGCTAAGTGAACAACATCTATTGCTTTCTTATATTTCTTACTTCTTCCTGGCCTCTTCTGTCTCTGATGATAGAGATCTCATTTGTACACTTGATAATTTCTTTTATAAACTCTGCAGGTTTCATTCTTATACAAGCTTCACATAAAGATGTAATGTGAAATAAACGATTGTGGGTTTGGGTATCTGCTGTGTGCATGGCAGTCATCTTACAGGGAGGCTTCTTCTGGGTTATATATGGTAACAAACTTTCTACGGAAACTTTTCTGTTCAGTGTGGAAGACTACCTCTGAAGCATCTCTAAAGCATCTTGACTTCAAACTCTACCTGTGAGGCTAATATCCCTCTCCCTCCTCATCAAGCCTGCAGACCTGCTGCTACAAACAAGTTTGTGTAGCAACAGTGCAGCAAAACTTGGACTGATGCTGGCACAATCTTTTCCAAAATGACATAAACTCAAAGCGAACACTATCATGTAGCTCTTAAGGACCTTGGTCTTCTGGGGAGTGGAGTGGGTTCCTAGGACCATTGCTTTCCCTCTCGCTCTTCTTCATGACTTCTCTTCAAGGTTAACTGCTTTATGCTGGATATTCAATAGGTGATGCTGATAGCAATCTTTCTTGCTCATGTTATGCTACTAGTCAATGTAGCTGCCTACAAAAGGGACAGAATCAATAACTTCTCTCCCCTCCACTGTGTGTTGCATAAAGACAAGTGATAAATAATCAGACTCATCTGGTGTGGATGCTGCTTCTCTTTTTGGTTCAGGGTCCCAGTGTCTGTAAGACCAATACAAATATTTTAGGTGATAAGTGCAAAAAAATGGACCACTTGAAAGCCCTTGTTGCAGTTCATCTTAGCTCTGTAGAGGATTATATGAGCAAGTTCCTTTGGATCCATGATGAAGATATCTTTTACAAAATTGTCTATGTCTCAGGTCCTATTTCAATGGTGACATGTACTGATTTTCTTCACCCTCATTGCTTCACTATTATTATATGGGATACGTGATTTTTTGCAGCAATGTATGTCAGGAAGTACTTTACTTAGTTATATCAGCAATTATATTCTAGAAACAGTAGGCATTTGAGATGTCTAGCAGTACACACCCCTTACCTAGAAAAGCCACTAGGGTAAGGCAAGAAAGTCACAGAATCACAGAATGATAGAGGTTGGAAGGGACCTCTGGAGATTATGACACCAGGCAAATGAGGTCCTCACTCAGCAGATCATATACAAAGTGTTTGAGGTGGCACATTTCATGAACATTTTCAGCCATGTAGAAATACCTGTGTGAGCTGAATGACATATACTCATTGGCACAGGCACAGCAGATAACGCTACAAAAATGTACATTTTGAGGGGTTTTATAATTCCTAATCAGGGAGATCTTACTGAAAGCTAGTGCATTTCAGTCTGGGTTTAGTAAATAAAGCACCAGTCTGGGAGAATTTTGGCAATGGTGAGTAGAATTCCTGCTCTACCCATAAAAATGGGTCTATTTTAGTGAATTATACATTGAACATCACATTTTATGGGATAAATATTAAAATAGAGATGCTTTCGGCCCCAAAAAGATCATGAAAGAAAGACACTGCTGCCTGGTCCTGTGTATCATCTTGGATAAAGGTGCCAAATCAGAGAAAATATGTGTGTGAGAAATATATGTATGACATACATTAATAAGAATTAATAGAATTTTTGTATTCAGTCTGTGTGATATGTACTCAATTAACTGTGTATTTTGTGTCTGATATGCTATATTTAAGAAATGTGTTTAGACATGTAAAAGTACCTGTATAACCTGGATCACATGCACACACATCTGTATAAACAAACACACAGAGCTGGGTAGATTGATATAATATGGCAGAATGACCACAATGGCAAACTATTACAGAAATATCCAATGCACAATATGAAACAAAGTCAAAATGTAAATGAGACATTTTAGGAAAATAATTAATGCCTTCTATTTCTGCCTTTGGAAGCTGAATGCTGCCTTGCTCTGGGTCTGTTTTTCCCAAAGGTTAGCAAAGTGCTAATTACAAAGTGTGAGGAGCAATCAATTTCCCAACACAATTTATTTTAGAACAATTTTTAGTCTGAGCCTCATACCCACTGTCTCCACAGTTTACCCTCTTCAGTGTTGCTCCTTCATGCTTTTTGGAAACAGTCTTTTGAGAATGAGAAAAGCTTCAGCAAAAGGAACTCATTCAGAGAAAGGTTATTTCTGAAGTACGAAACCAGTGTAATATTTCTGTTCAAAGAAACACACAATTGAATCAATCAATGGGGAATGAAAAACATAGCAAAACTAGCCTAAAAAACCAAAAAGTGTTAAAAGAAATTTTCGGGGATTGAGCCCATCCTGATTCAGTTAGGCAGCAGATTTTGATGACTGAAATAAGAGCAGGAACAGGCCCAGTAAATCAAATAATGATGGTGAAGGAAGGAAATATTTACATCTACAGATTGTAAATGACACTTTTTTAGACTTAAATGACACATTTTCTAGCCTGAAAAAGATCTCCCACAAAATCTATAAGTTTAAACAATCATAAAATTTTGCAAGAAAACTAATAAACATTTTAAAAAGATTTTTGTAATAAGCCATAGAGTATAAAGTGAGGTTAGTGAATCAGGGGGCATCCTGGTCTCATGAAGGATGTCAGATGTCACCTGGCCATCAGAGCTGTGATGGTCTGCAGCACCCAGAGGGGCAGGTTGAATTTTTCAGGGACAGCAAGCGCACACTCAATAAAAGGAAGGAAGAAACTGCAGGTCTCGAATCCTAATCCTAATTAAAATACTGAACACTATAAGCCTGTTACCTATTACTGCTAACAATGGTTACTAGAGGCAGTATATGTGGCGATTCACATGTGATGTGGAAAATAATCAGTACAAGAGAGGAAAACTGTCAGAGCACACATACAGTAACACAACAGGGAAAATCGATGTACAAATCAGATCATGCCATCCCATGGTTTATAAGCAAAAAAGTGGAAATGACTGAAGATATAGAGCAAGACACTTTTAAGATACAAATGAATTAATTATTGAAGACACCTGCTAAAAGAAGACAGGATAATATCAAAAAGCTTTCAATTATTTACACTTTATTGCACTGAATCTATAAACGATGTGTCATGCTTTGTCTCATACCGGGGCTGTGTAGAGAGAGCAACCACTGGAATAACACTACCAGCAATTTGTCTCCCATCAAATTTATGGTCATATAGACCCAATTCCTCATTTACAAGTGAGATTTCACACAGGATTGACTTACTGAAAAGTCACCTGCTGGGAAAATAGCTTTATAATCACTGGTCTGAGTGTGCACAGGCATAGCAGGCAGCTAAAAGGGTGTTATTCAGAAATATCCTTTATTATTAAAAGAAAACAAGGTTTATGCAATCTTTCTCATTGTGAAACATGGTACTACTTACCTGGATTTTTATTTTAAGTGGTATTCTGATAGCTTGTTAGGCATACTTCATTCTATTGAGCTGGGCTATCATTTCTTGGACTCTGACAAAATGTCTGATTTTTTTCCATGTATAGCTCTCACACGTGCTTTCTCTGTCTCTCCCCACTCCCTACGCTTTGAGGTAAACCCTACATATACAACGATGTTTGGCTTTGCACAGAGAAGGGCACATGTAATTTGTGTTAAGGAGATTACACCCACTTTAATAATCTATATTTTTACTGATATACTTTTGCATATGTTTGAAATAGACCAGAGAGAATATTTTATTCATTTATAGAAATCAGAGCCCAGGTGTGATGCTTCAGTTCTTGCCTGGAGTCATGATGTTTCTGTTGGCTATTTGCTTCTAGCAAGGTGGATGCTTGCCTGGGGGAAATATTGCCTGAAAGTCAGCACCTGCGGGTATTCCCCCTCCTGTCCTTCGCTCCTTACCATGTCTCAGCCCTTCCATCCTCTGAAAGTATTTTGGGGAACATATGAGTTCACTGTCCTCATGGAAACAGGGCGCCCTAAGAGTGCCTCTTGCACCCTGGTACACCTTTCTTCAGGGACTCTGGACGGGAGTGCTGGTTCTTTCTTCGATAAAACAAAAATTGAATCTTCTAGTTGAAAGTCTAGCAACAAAAAAGTACTAGTAAAATAAAATTTAAATCCCATCTCTAGCTTAAATGTAAAGTGTGTTTAGCAGTCTATTAATTAATGCCTGGCAATGGGTGGTGGGCCGGACTCTATGGCTGTGTGAGACACTACGTTCTGTTGCTCTTTTATGAGTCCATCAGCAAGCTGCTCCCTGGCCCGACAACATGTGGCACGTCATGGGAGCTAAAAGGCTGTGATTATCCATGTAGGTGGGTAAAGCCATGATTTCTGAGAGGTAACAAGCGTGGCACAGAGCACAATCCTGATACATAAATGACGCTGATTACAGACTGAGCAACAACTTCCTTTGCACCGGTATGTTGCATCTTCTAACTTGAAAACATTGTGAATTCAGGATGAATGTTTTACAAAAATATTTGGGGTCTATGTGGAACTCTCTTTTAGAGAAAGTGGCAAGCGCTACCATAACAGAGTCACAAAACTTTAAATCCACCTGCATATTTCCCTTGAGTACTAAAATCCCTAGACTAAAACTATTTTCAAAAGCCCGAGGATATTTTGTTCTGTACTAAATGTGCAGTTCCTTTAAGCAAAGGAACCCTTTCTTCCATGCAGGGATTCAGCACGCTGGGCTCACCACCTTTTGCGAGTGGCTCTTGGTGTGCCTGCAGTGAGGCAAGCCCATGCTGCCGTCAGATGTTTCCCTATTTCTCCTAATAGGCAACAGTGGAAGCCCCTGAGCACTGGCTGTGATTTGTGGGTCTCTCTTCCTCATTTCTGTCCTAATTTTCTTCTCTTTCATGTTTTTCACTCTCCTTTCCTCAGGAACAAGTGGATTTTTTTAATAAGCACTGATTTTAGGGAATCTGTTGTAGATGTATAAGCCCCAATTTACAGAAGCATTGATAAGCCATCCTCAGTGATCAAGGGACATTGGTCTTTCAGAAAGGAAGTTACAATCTAAATTTAGCTGAAGCCAAAAGGAAAAATAATCTGAAGAACTTGCTTAAATAGTGCAAACTCATTTTCTGAACTGTGTGAGATCTTACTGACATGTCTGGGGAAAAAGAAACCACAGAGATGAGACTGGGAATGTGGAACGTTCATCCTGAATATTACGTTTTGTTCAGAAAATTGCAAACACAGGAAGATGAGGGTTTCAAGTGAAAACACCTTTCTTTCTGCCCTGAAAACATTTCTGTTGGACTCATAAGCTTGACGTGTGCATGTATCTAGTGAATGTTTGCAGATGTGTGCCCCCCCAACCCCCACCCCCGGCCCCTACACATACTCACTCAAAGAATTACCCAGCAGCCTTTCATTTATGACAAGTAATATCAGTCTGGATACAGAGCAATTGTGACATGCTCACATCTGGCATGTGGGTCCAGGCAGGGGACATGCTGACATCACATCCACATTCTGAGGAATGAAGGAGGTGATTTTTTCTGTCTTGATGAATTGCTTTTTGATGGGGAGGCGTTTCTCCCGCAGGGCTGCAACACCTACCATGAGTGCATGCCTGAAAAATACAATCAAATGTTTTGTATCTTGCTGCTAGTGCTCGAGTCTTCCATAAACACAAATACTGTGATTACATCTCATTTGAATAGCACCTGTACATCAATCAGGGCTGCTGGTTTTGCCAGGCAACCACAAAGGTCAACCAGCAACACACAGGAATTTCACAATGATCGTAGGAATCTTCATGAGCTCTTGCTGAAGATAATGAAATACTGTGATCTTTTCCTATTGTGTATGATATTATTTGGAGACATGCTGAGATTTTGCAAAGTTGTAAGCATGTCCAATGCCAATGCAAGTGTGAGAAAGCCTAGCTCTGCCTCTGAGAAAGGCAGCATCCTGCACCTCTGGCATCTAAATGTTTCAAATAGCGCTTTCCAAGCTCCCTCTATTCTACTCAAAAGCCCCCAGTCTCTGAGACTGAAGTAATTCACCATTTAGGGTTCATTCACTAGAGAAATATATAAATACCTTTTCTAAACCAAATCTTTAAAAACAATTGTAGGTGCTATTTTTGCTTCAGCTGTGGATCATAATTCCCATGCCCTTGTAATTTGGACTCCCCTGAGCAATGCCTGGCTGAGGATTTTGTTTTTTAGCAGTCATATCAATGCATGTTCGACAATGATTCAAAAATACAGCAGAAAGGTAGATGTGAATGGTTTTATCTGTGATTCTTACAAGTCTTGGAGGACTGTGTACATTCCCACACTCCTAATCACTTCTGTAAAGGCAGTTTGTTGTCTTTGTCCTGTGAACTTTGGGAGGAAAGGCTATCCCTGGAAGTGTTCAAGGCCAAGGTGGATGGGGCTTTGAGCAACCTGGTCTAGTGGGAGATGTCCCTGCCCATGGCAGGGGGGATGGAACTAGGTGATCTGTAAGGTCCCTTCCAACTCTAATCACTCTAAAATTCTAAAGTAGTTAACAACAGCAGAGAACATCCTCTTCAACGAATACAATTTGCATGAAAATAACTCTTAATCCTGCTGAATATCTTCCTTTGTCTCAGATTTTTCCTTCAGTCCTTTCCAGTGGGCTCTGAATGATGATGGCACACCATGTACTGGGCAGCACAACCAGTGCACCATGGGGAGTTTTCACTTCCCTCTTCATGGCTGTGGGTGTGCTCTGCAGGGGGTTTATCCCCCTATTCAAGAGAGATGTGAGGAACTTCATAAGGGTCCAGCAAAAACCCCTAAGGCACACGGAGAGGACTTCAGGTCCTAAGGCACATGGAGAGGCTGAGGGAGCTGTGCTTGCTTGGTCTGCAAGGAGGAGTCTGAAGTACGGACTAAATGTTGCCTACAGTTGTGCAAGGAGTGGCTGCCAAAGTGGTGGGTCTGAGAGCATCTGGTGAGATGAGGCTGCAACACGGCAGCTGGAGAGCTCAGAGCAGGCACCCCACTCTCTGCTTTCAAATAGATGTCCCTAACAGAGAGGCTTCCTGGGGGTGACGTTTGCTGTTCACACAAGGCTCACACTCTCTCTGGTTTGCCAGCTCATAGTTGTGGAGCTGGATTCTAACATTCTGAATGCAGCTGAAGATGAATCACGGATACAGGGTAGGTGTGCAATTTTTGCTTCAGAGCAGTAACATATCTGCAGCAGCTGGATATCTTAGCAGCAGAATTAAAGGTTTTAATTTTGCTTTTTCAATCTGAGAGTTCACAATGCTGTGAGACAAGGGCAATGGGCTTGTTTCTCAAGGAGGGTTGAATCTTTTGTATGTATTCGGGAAGGAGATTTCCCCAAGAGATCAAGGAAAGAGGATATTAGTGAAATAGTGGAGAAGCATGTGGTAGGCTTCCTGTCTCTGACTTCACAGAAACATGTTTGCTCAAGTTTTCTGAGATGCAGAAATGAATATACAGAGAAAGTGATGAACCAAGATCTCATCGACCCACAGATGGAAATACCTCAAATATAAGCACAGAAAGAGTATTTATATCTGTCTATTTATCTAGCAATCATCTAAAAATGATACTTTCATAGCAACTTCAGAACTGCCTCTGAAATCAGTCTATCGAATGCTAAGAATCACTCTCACTTCAATCAATCAACTTTTGCAACTGCCACTGGCATGAACCACTTAATGAAGACAAGCCAGGTGGTTATCCGTGTGTGAAGCTCTCCATCCAGGCGTTTGTTCATTTACTTTCATAATTTTTATGTCTTTTTTGTCATGGGAAAGTCCTCTGTGAAGACAAGTTATCTAAGCTTACAATGAAAGACGAAAAGGGAAAGTAGTCCCCAATGGGCAATATTTCAGGTCCCGCTGTAAAAAGGGATTAATTCAATTACGTTAAATATATGGAATACAGGAATAGGGGTCAGGGTCAGTGTCAGGAACAAAGTGAGAGGGGTTAGTCTCTTATTAGCATAGCAGTGGGGAGAGAGAGGAGAAAAACCTATGGCAAAGACATAGGAAGCAAAAAGCACCCCTTCAGACAAGTGTTTGGGACTGACCTATGTTTAAGATTGTCACTGTATAACCTTCTAAAGTCATTTATAATGACTTAAGAGTTTTCCATATTATTTAGCTTCTATTTTTAGTGCTGCTTTTCAGTTACTTTTAAACTGATGTGGCGGTTCGCTGCCCTTCTTTTCCAGTGTTTCCAGTCTACTTCATCTTTATCATGTGGGGGTTTTTTGTTCATAATTGTTAATAGACATGAATGTTTAAAATTTGATCCAAGTAACTAAGGACTTTCTTCCTCTAGCAGGAGTAAATTCAAATCCAATACTTTTTCTCTAGGACTTAACCTTAAAACCTACAGGTACCTCACAATGGAAGGCAACAATAACCCACCATGATTAAAATCTATGCCTTTTTTCATGCATAACACATTATGTATTTAAGCACCTAACTATCATCCCAAATTTTAGCCAATTCAGCAGGCAAATCCAGAAGAAAGAAAAAAAATCCTTTTCCCATACTTTGTCTCTGATAATATAATCAGCCATTTCTCTTGCCTTTTTCATCCTTGTTATTAGCTCTGACACAAAGTGTTAGAAAATTCTAGACTTTTGCTTAGAACTCACACCTTTCTCAGAAAAATTGTCCGATCACCTTTTGCAAGCTAACACATGTGGATTCACATCAGGCTTTTGCTACAAAATATACTAAAATATCCCATTGCAAAGTAAGAAATATCCCAGATGTGACGATAAAGACACCTCAGCTTTGACCTTGCTTTTACTCTAAGTTATTCTTTACCCATCAGACAATTTTCTCTCCAGCTTTTGATTACACTTCTTGCCCACAGCTACCTTCAGAACAGGAGTTGGCACACTCTCTTTGCAGGAATGTGATTGAAGTGAGACACCTGCAATTTCTGCATAGCGTGTGCGCTTAAGATGGAATCTAAATATGTGCAAAAAATACTGTCTCGGTTGAGGGGTATGGAAAAAACTCCCTGTCTTTTTAAGCGGATGGCTATTTTAGCTCTGACTGCTGTCACTAAAAGGGTCCAGCAAATGTGCCTCTAAAAATACAGAGATTATTTTTCAGCTATAAATAGATGCTTTGAGAAATGAATACAAACCTCAGAGAGTTTTTAGTGGTTGCAGACACATGTAATGGCTTGCCCTGTGGTAGATGTAAGCCACCTTGCACTTAGAGCAAGAGGTAAGAACGTGCAGCTGGGGTGATGGGTGGCCACTGATGAGCCGCATGTTCAGCCCTTTGCTCCGTATTGTTTGTCTGGGTATCTGGCCTGAGTCTTTTTGAATAAAATACAGCTATAAGCTTGTAGTCAGAGATGGCATGAAGGTAGGGTCAAACTGAGACCCGTCATGTCAGCCCAGCTAGTAAGCTGCTGAGGGTTAACTCCACCAGGCCAAGAGGGTTCAGGTCCAAAGTCCACCCACCCTTGCAAAAAGGACAGGAAAGTCTGGGGGACGCACAAGGGCAGGGCTTGTCCCCTGCTCTGTGATGTCTCCTTTACAGCACAGGTCAAATAAGTGACAAACATGGCTGTATTTGTCATCTCTGCAGGGGTTTAGAAAGATGCACAAATTTTCATAAGCATGCATCTGACAAGGTAATGAACAGCGTTATCTCTTGAGCATGACAGAGTCCCCAGAAAATGACAGCTTAGTATTTGTTCATTTCCTTTTTATTTCTTCAACAACAACAACCACAGCAAAACTGACAAGGAACTAATAATGCTCTTCATTACCTAAACTGAAATAAACAAAATTCAAAAAATGCCCAGTGGAAGTGGTCTGCTATTTTTACACAAAATGAAGATGTGCCAGAAACTCCTGAAAGTACATGAGGGACTTTGCTAAAACCTGTTGATTTATATGGCAAGAACTGAAATTGTAGAGTCTTTTAAATACCTCCAATCGATACCACGCTTGGCTTGCTGAAGCCCACAAAGGATGCTGGGTCTGGAAATCAGGAGCCGCTGACTCCTCTGTCTGTTGCTAAATTGCTAGCTCATATCTTTCTATTAATGTCGGTAGTATTTTTAGAAATGCTCCATGTTACTCTTTTTACTTACCCATTCAAATATATTTGTTTTAGCTTGACCTGTTGGCTGAACTGAAGTTACTGTTTTCACCTTTTACAGCAAAAGTGACCCACTTGTGGAGTCTCCTGACTGTAAACTAAGGGCAGGCTACCATAAAAAAAAATCATCCGCAGTGCTTACTTCTGTTTATCATTGTTTCTTAATCCTTAACTTTTACTAGGCCGATTAGTTTTCCATGTCTTGTCTGGTGCATTTTTTTGAGAAGGGATATTTTATGTTTATAAAGGTTTTAATTAAAGGTTGACTAGAGTATCAGATTTACAATATGCTGATCTCTCTGACCTGGCTAATCATGCTGTGGGCTAGTTAGTGCTATAATGGGCGCAGTGCTAGCAGGGGCATGGTGGGAGAGACAAGAGCATGGGGAACCCATTTCACTGGGCTATGCTGGGAAGAGCACAGCTCTCTCACACAGCCTTGCTTGGGGTAGAAACTAGCCTCGTAAAAGATCAGATGACAGCGAGACTTGTAGTTTAGCCTGATGCCTGTGGAAGATAGAGGTTTCTTCCCTGAACCAGCTGGGAATTTTTTTCCACAGAGCCTCCCCCTTTTTATGAACTTCTAAGGGATTGTCAAAACTGAAACTTTTCACGGGGAAGGGGCAGTTTCCCTTAGTTTCTGGATTGAAGACTTTACTTCTATGTCCGATTGGGAATGAGATCGTGACATTGTACTAGAATCATAGAATCATAGAATCATAGAACAGTTCGGGTTGGAAGAGACCTTAAGGATCATCTCGTTCCACACCCCCTGCCACGGGCAGGGACACCTCCTACTAGACCAGGCTGCTCATAGCCCCATCCAGCCTGGCCTTGAACACTTTCAGAGGTGGGGCATCCACAGCTTCTCTGGGCAACCTGTACCACTGCCTCACCACCCTCACAGTAAAGAATTTCTTCCTAATATCCAATCTAAATCTACCCTTCTTCAAGTTGAAACCGTTACCCCTCATCCTATCATTACACTCCCTGGTAAAGAGTCCCTCCCCATCCTTCCTGTAAGCCCCCTTTACGTACCAGATCTTTAGGCCCCCTTTAGGTACTGGATTTCATCAGGTCTGTGAAAGAAACAGGAGCAGTCCAGAAAACAAACTGAATTACTAAGAAAGAGGGTAAGAAGAATATACTTGTGATGCTGTGTGTAAATCCCTGGTGTGCCCACATGCTGGATGGTCTGTGCAATTCTTTAATGAGTCTCAAGGGGGATATGGCAGAAGTTAAAAAACCTGAGCCATGGGCAGGGGACCACCAGAGGCAAGACACAGCCTCTGCCCAAGGAATGAGAGGTTTTTACCTTGGAGAGGAGCTGACAGGGTGGAGATGAGAGGGCTCTGTAGACACATGAGAGCCATGGCTGCATGGGGAGAGGATCCACAGCTCAATGCCTTTTCCATCATGTGCTCTGCCACAGGAATATGGGTCTTCACGTGACCTGTGGCTGACCCAGAGAACTCCCAGGCACAAGTTACGGTTAGGTGCTAAAATCCCACAGTGATGTAAAAGGCAGTGAGCTTCTCAAGGCAGAAGCCACCAGGAGCTGCTAATTACAAACACAGCTGCCCTGTCTGAGGAGGTCCTGGGCTGACAGCTGCTGCTGGGGCAGTGTTCAGGGGCAGCTCTGCCCCGCCTGGAGCACTGGCTTTTGGCAGCTGCCAGTGATGGGACACAAGGTAAGGTGAAGATTTGGTCTATCCTGGTATAGCGATAATTTTCTGAAATTCCTTACCTGCTTTGTTTTGATGCTTCCTCAGCAGGAAGCATAAGTTTTTCAGAGAGAAAGTTTGTGTTTCAGAAATCAAGGGACAAAAATAAACAATAGCTGATATCTGAGTAAAATGTTTAGAAATTATTCTTTGCACATTTTTGCTCAGTACCAAGGAGGTGCTTTGTAATCCAGCTGAGCAGGGCTGTGTGAGGTACTCAATCAGGCAGGTTGGAGGTTTTTCAATTCCTAAAGGCTTATGTTTTAAAAGTCTATAAAAAACTTTTTGAAAGCTTCTTAGTAAGAAAGATTTTTGCATAAAGAACTGTAGTTTACTTCAATGGGAAATGGAAACAAACAATTCTCCCTTTAAAGAGCTCTGCTTTTTCAATGTATGTACCTTTTTCTACATGCATAGTACCAGGAACTGCCACTAGCTGAACTGCCTCTCAGACTTACAAATATAAAACCTACAAAGCTTTAAACCAGCAGTTGTGTAAACTGGAGAATACGAGGTTTATATTCTTCTCAAAAAGTTGAACTTGCAGGATAACTGGTCAAGAATTTTGCACTGAATAATTTCAAAAGCGAAAAGATACAAATCTGCCAAAATGGGAAATCCTGTATTCCATATAGAATCAAAACCTTTTTTATCAAACCCAGAATGCACAGAGGAACTAATTCTCTAACTGCTGTTACATTGGGGTGAAGAGAATTTACTATAAAGAATATTAATGAAGCTACCAAGGGTGCAGTCTCATAAACCCACGTCAGGCTGCCTCTGTGGCAATGGGCACAGCCCACGATCTGACACAAGGTGCAGTGAGGGAAGTCTGTTGGAAACAGCTGAGGATACATATAAACTGTAATTTGTTCGATTCAGCTAAAGCATCTCTCAAACTGATAAAGAGAGGAGACAGAGACAGGATCACACAGTCATATCCTCATCAACATGTTGCCTACTGGCTTTGAAAAAGGAGGCTGCTACAGTGTTATTTTCCTTTAGGAAAAATCCTGAGGGAGAGTGATCAGGGTAAACAGCACCTGCCTCACTAAGGGAACGGGCAAGGCAATCCCTGTGGAGCGCAGCCTGCAATTAAAAGCCTTTGTGGCTGGTGAAGGGGAACAGAAATTGCACTATAAACTGCCTCCTGTCATCCCTCTATAGAGAAAGTCCTGCTTTCACAGATTACAAGAAACAGGGCCACCTATCTCTTAATTGCTGAAGGATACTGCATGACTTTTAACTGCAGGGATGCAAACAGTTGAGGATGTTTTTTCTCACTCACATAAGGTAGGCTCTGGTGGGAGTCCACCCCATGCTGACTGTAGCACAGGGCACTTGAGCATGGCCTTGGAGCCCAACTAACAAACCCCCCCGGGATTTAGTGCCATGAGGCTGTCTTTGGAAGAGTTTTCCGCAAATGCCACCCAGGTTTGAACATGCAGATCAGTGATGAAAATCTTGGTGGTGGATGGCAGAATTCACTGCTACTGCAAGGGCTGGTGGCCAGCTGTCCAGAAAAGCGCAAAGCTATGGTTTGGTCACTGAGATTTATGGTCTTATGTGATGCACTTCTGAACCAAAGACAGACAGCTGCCAATTGCAAAAGGAAGGTGAAATGCCATCCTTCCTAATGGAGGTGGGATTTCTTCTGATAAAATTTTGCAACAAAAATAGTGCGTGAACAGAGGTTTTCTGGACAACCCTTTGGTTGTCCTCTTTCAGTAGCTGTGCAGAACATTTTGTTACTCTAGTTAATTAAAGAGTCCCAATATTGTTTCATGTTTACACACAAGCAGTCTTTGCCCTGAAGAGCTGATGGGTTTATATATGGATATTGCAAACTTTCAGCTTCCCTAGTGAAGTAGGGCACTCAGCCGTTAATATTTCCCAGGTATGTTGTATGACCAGGTTCATAGTTCTGGTAATTGCTACAGTCTTCTGATTATCTACAACACCTATTTTTGCCTTCATTCTAAGTCTGGGTTTCCCCCTTTTTTTGTTTGTTAAACCTTATCTTTTTCTCACATAGCTCTTGCTTTGAAACTCTTTTTTCTTTTTCTTTTGCTCTTTTTTTTTTTTTTTTTTCTTTTACAGCACTGGATAACTTCTAGTTTCTTGTCCCAGGCATTGACTGTATTTTCTGGCATTTGTTATGTTAGGTTTTTCAGAAGCTCTGTGCTAAGCTCTCACCTTGCCAGAAGTCCCTGTTTGGAAGACCCCTGTTGGAAACACTCCAGCTCCTTGAAGGAACATGGCTTTGTCCAACAGACAGCCACCTACTTCTGGTGGCCAGACAACAGCAACAAGTTGTGCTTAAGGATTTGCATGCAGGAGCCTTCCTCACTCTGCACATCACCAAAAGATGTGGGGAAAAGGGGGGAAAAAAGGGACCATGAATAAGGACAGTAATAAGGAGCAGATGGAGGCCTGATGAAGCAGAGGTCATAGGTGACAATGACTGTTATCACTAGAGCATGAATGAGGGAGCATCCGGAGATAGTCTGATATCTTTGCAACAGCAGCTGGGTGTCTGGAGTGATGCTAGTGCTGCCAGTGGGCAAACAGGACCCAAGGGACCATGGCAGCAGCTGCTGACTGGTGGCCTCAGAGGAGGAGAAAAGTGGCTGAGCTTTGCAATGCCCTTGGCTTGATATCTCAGCAGGGAGGGTGGGAGGGTGCTCTTTCCCAGACTTCTCACTGCCTTTGGATGACTTTCCTAGGCTTGCTGGTTTGGTTTTTCTCCAGCTGGTACTTTTTTGCACTTGTGTTCATTTGTCTGTGCTGGCTTACGCCTCTTCTTGTGGTACCTCATGTTGTACAGCTTGGCGCAAGGATTTGCAGCACTCTTCAGGCTGGCTCCTGGCACTGCCAACTGCAGGGACTGGGGAAGCACTGCGCTGTGCCTGGCTCTTCTTATAGCCCTCCCTGGGCACCTGCACTGGCCTCTCTTGGAGAGACATAGGTCACATGGACCTCTAAGTCAGACCTGCTGCAGCTCCTGTCATGGTTTTGTAACAAGGCCATAAGACTTAACTAAGTTATTCTTACCTCAAGAGCTTAACTCTTGACACGTCTTTAGAGAAAGACAGGGAGTTTTGATTTAAAACACTAAGGTAAGAGCACCAGCCTAGAAAATTGCTCTATTTGATTAATTACATTAGCTGATTGTCTAAAAGGAGCTCTTTTTTAACTATTAATTCAGCTGGCTTCTGTTTCTGGCCATCTGATCTTGCTAAGTCTCTCCCTGCTGAACAGCTCTCTGCTAGTAGTAATCACATCCACATGCTGCTACTCCTGGACAGGGAGCAAGTCACCACTTAACCTTTCCTTGGCTAAACTGGCTAGACTGTAAATAGCTTTTCCTGGACCTCTTATCATTCTTCTTGTTTTCCCCTGAGCTCTTTTCAGTGCTGCAATGTGTCCATCATGGAGGGTCCTGGCAGAGGGGTGGGATGCCATAGTTGCGGTACAAATGTCACATACAGCTACAGGGTAAAACCTCCCTACTTCTGGTCGTGATCCTGTGTTTATTACTACTAATTTTTTTTTTTTTTAGCATGTTGATTGGGCAGGGTCAGTGGTTTAACCTACTTGACTCTGAACCTTTTTGAATCCTGGCTTTACAAACTATGACTGTATGTGTCTGTTCTATAGCCTTCACTCCTACATGCATATATATATATATGGGAAATATATACACATAATGCAACACTAATATGAAGTTGTCTTGCCATTGGGATACAGACCTAACAGTAGTCTTGACCCAATCTATTCACCATTCCACCAATTCTGCTTCATCTTCCAACTTTTCCAGATGTGTGTTTGTCATCATCTAGAGGAACATATATCAAATAGCACTGGACTGAGAACAGACTCCTTTGGCCCACCAGAAGTGCCTCCATTTATCATCTCTCTTTGTAACTTTGAGATCTAATAGCAGGGAGATATCTGAATATGGGTCTGCCAGGCTGATACAAAAAGGTATCTTCTGGCCAAGTTTACACTGGTGCGTAGGATTTATCCAGTGTCTGACTCAAAACTGGACTGAAAACTCTGCTGAAGTAATGCTTGGTAAAGGTCCAGGATCTGTGTACTTCATAACTCATCCCAGTCTTCAAACCATGGCCATTCCCCTGTGGCTGATTAACAGTAATTTTCCAGGAGTTAAACTACGAAGTATGTTATAAAGACATGATTAAATAAAAAAAATTAAAAAAAAAAAAAGAAAGAAAAACCCAAACGAAAAATGGAGAAACATAAACCCTCCAAGGGGGCCTTCCTAGATTTGGTAGCAGAAGAGTGAGAGCTGTGGTGGCTCTAAGGAAGAGACAAACATAGAAATGCAAGCTTGCTAGGTTTGCGTTTCTGTGCAGGACAGAGACACAAATTAGGCCAGCTGTAGCCAGCTGTGTGAGGGTGAGTTGGTTGATTGGTTTGTTTTTACACCTACTGATCGGAGCTCCTTGCCCGGCTCCTGGGCCCTCTGCCACCCAGGTAGCTGGGGCCAGGATGGCTGGTTAGTTTTGTTCCCTGTGCCCTCCAGCATGCCCTCCATGTGGGCATGAACTGCCTGGCCTTAGGAATGCTTCTTCCTCTGGAACAGGGTGCAGAGGGTGACCTGCAGCTTTTGCTGAAAGTAAAAAAACTGCTTTGAGACAAGAAGGGCAGCTGGCACACTAGAGAATTTCAAGTCAGGGAGGGGCTGGGAAAGATTAGCAGGTAGCAATAGGGATGGGGAGGATGAGCCAGGGTTTTTGAGCCTGTGTGGTGTAGCAGGAGGGCATGGAGCTGAGGGAGCAGGCTGGGGTTGGTGGGAGAGGTTGTTTTGAGCCAGAGGCTGTGCTGAAGGTGTGGAAAACATCCACTCTCATTAAATAATCCCACACCTCTGAATACGTAATGCTTTTTTTTATGCAAATGTCCCAAGAAACACTGGACAGAAAAAAGGCATTTGCAATGGGAAAAGAGGGAGTCCAGGCAGCACATACTTCAGCCAAAAGTCCTCCAGCTTTTCAGTGAGGAGAAATAAAGGAAAAACTAGACCTGGGTACTGAGATGTGAGCATTTGGACAAAGAGGAAGTTCAATGGGTTTGTGCCATCAAATGACTTATACCTTCTCAGCTTTATTACCGTGAAGATAATAAAATAGAAATAGGTCACCGTGGTTTAAAGGTGAATGATCACTGGGAAGTTATATATAACTGTGTTTTTCTTAATGTATTTACGGAGAACTTCACTGATAGTAGGTATTTTGCACATATCAGTGCTTTTTTGTGAGGTCTTATCTTTTATGTGACAGCTCAATTTTCTATAAAGTCAATGCAAACAGATAGGCCTTTTTTCTCTGTAAACATTTAGATTCAACCCTCTGGTCATCAAACTGTGACCTGCTGGACTTTTGTGCATGTGATCTCTTCACCTCTCCTTCTTCTCAATGAACTGTAGATTCGCTGCTTAAATACAGCTATTTTTGACTATTCTTTTTTTTTATATATATACCTATCCTTCAATCTGAGTTCTTCCACAGTGACAAGAGCTCATGTTGCTACTAAAATGAAGCTCAAACAGTCTGATGTTAGTGTTCGTTTATCTCTTGCAGAACTGAATTTCCAAATATAGCCTTGTATATTGTCCTCCATTAAATGGTGAAAAAGCAAACCTGAAGAAATAATAATAATTTAAAAAACCCGGAAAAAACAACAACCAAAACCAACACACAAACCCACAAAACAAAGCTCAGCTATTTACTGTGGAGTGTTTCCTAAAGACAGCAAAAAAAATACAAATGTCTCATTAAAAAGATATTCCGTATCTCAGAGGCAGCGTAAACAACCGTGTGATGTGGCAGTTTCTATAGTGACTACTTGCTTTCCTTTGAAAGCTCGCTAGGCAGCCAGACAAAACCAGAGTGAATGGCTGAGGTGGTGTGTATTTATTTCCCCCCCACCCCCCGCCCCAAAAATACACTGAATACACAGATTTTCTACCCTTGAATTGGAAAAGCCCCTCCCTGTGAAAGAGCCTTTGTGGCACCATAGAAAGGAGAGGGGGAGGCTTCATAAAGAGCTCAGCAGTGGTGTGGAGAACAGAAAAATCAGTCAGCAAGCTGAACCAGCTTCTGGCCTGTGGTCTGGTGTTTGTCTGGCTCCAGTGGGACCCTCGGTGGGACCACCACCTGCCTGGCCTCGGGGGCATCGCAGCCATCTCAGCCTCTCTGTCCTCGGAGGCAAAACCCCAAGCACAATAGCATAAAGAACATTAAAAGGAGCACAGTGTTACACCAGGGCCTCCCGAAAAGCTCTGAGCTGGGCTGGTGGGGTGGCACGGAGCTGTTACAAATCTTGGGAGAGAGATATATGCTGGAAGTTTCAGGGAAAAAAGAAAATACAAGCCATGTTTTTTTTTTTCTCATTCAAGCCCTTTGTTCTCTTCCAATATCTTTGCCCTACTTTTTTTTTTTTTTTGATAGGGGTTTAACGGCAACACTTTCTTGCTTTGTGATATGAGCACTTTATGGCAGAGCACTGAGTGAAATCACATGCTTGGTTCCTTGCTGTAAGTTTTCAGCTGATTTTTATGAATGTCTTGTTGAGCATTAATTCCTAGAGAAAGGAGAACCAGAGATGGGCTCAACAGAAGTTTAATTATTTTTTTTTCCCTCACGGCTGCTCCTACTGTTTTAGTCGTGCCACCCTTGAAGTTGTCACTCAGCGCTTCAAAAGCTGCCAGACAATCCCTTGTGGCTGACTGACAAGAAGTGGGTATAAACACTTTAGTCATGGCGGAAAAAACCCAAACCACTCGTTGCCCAAAGAAATATGACTCACCTGACAGCGCAGGCTGCAGTAACACTGAGTTTAACCTCACCTCTAAAGCAATACTGCTCCAAATATGTCCTGGCTAGTTCTGAGTAAATAATTCAGTGGTGCTTGATTTATTTCATTAGTTTCAGCTCTCCTTCTGCTTATGGAATGGTGTGAGAAAATCCTGATTTCCCGTCCTTGAGTTTCTCAGTAAATTTTCCCCCTTCTTCCTGAACCCTGGATTTATGGCAAACATTCTGCTGTGAGAATTCAATGGTTAAGATGGGAGGCACATTGACTAGAGCATCAATCACATGGCATTGCTCTGTTGTGTTTTGGGTTTAATGCCTTTTCTGGATGGATATAGCTTGTGATCAAAAGCCTGGGAGATACTTCTGTTTGGAGAGAGGTATTTTGGGTATCAACCCTGTGAATTTAAATTTGCTCTCTGCAGATACTATGGGAATAAAGTGAAATTGCCTAAATAATCATGGGAAATGAGCACAAAAGGAGTAAGTGCATTCAAGGAATAGTTAGAGAAAAACATGTGTATACTTTTGCTAGTGACGCTTTAAAATATAAGTTGGCACACTGACTATGAACCGTTCTTGTGGTAATTAGTTTTATTGTTGCTGAATGATGTTCTGGTGCTAAAACTGAGTACAATTATGCTGTGTCTTTGGAAGGACCACCCTGGGTTTGATGTATTAATATTGTAATATAGAGTAAGACAAATGCTTTGAAAAGGAAAAAGGGATACTGCAGGGTGGCTTTTTGTCAAAAGAAGCATCATCAAAGTTGTTGCTGATCTTAATGTACAATGCACTTGTTTTAATTTTTTTTTTTAAAAAAAAGTGGGCTATTAAAGTAGATCTTAACTGCCTTTAAATTGAGGAGATTGAGTTGTAGATGAGATTATGATCTCAGCAACTCATCTTCAGTCTGTTGCAGTATTTTGCCTCTGCACCTGTGACAAATCAAGCTGTTCTAGACATGCTTCATAAAGAAGCATCGTAAATTAACATGGTGTCCACAGATAAATACTGAAGAAAGAGTGACAAGCCGGTAAAAATGGTGTTTGCAGAAGTGGTACAGAAATTAGAAAAGCAGATTTTAATACCTGACTCTGCCACAGATTTTCTCTGAGACCTTGAATAGACCCTTAAAGCAGTCTGTGGTGCGTGGTCTGAGCTGCAATACTCACTGATGCATGAGTCCATAGGGCAGCATCCAAAGTTAGGCTGGTGTAAGGTGCTTTATTCTGGAACGGTTTATTGCCTTCTCAGTGGGAAATATAATTTATGGGTAGGAACAATAGTGCTCATGGTTGGGATTCTCAGTATTTCTCAGATTGGACCTTGTTTTCTTCTGTGGGATCAGAATCAAGATAAAGCAAGCTGGCTTTAAAAATCTACCCCTACAATGTCATTTCAACATTACTGCTAGCAAACTGGTTTGTTTGCAACAGCAACAGAAAATGCCATCCGCATCATTTCAGTGACTTCAGTATTGTCATTGTAAAGGTGTTCGAAGAATATAAATAAATAATTTCACACCAAGGTTTGTTTGTTTACTGCCTGTCGGGGTTTGTTTACAGATTGTAAATGGATGCTCTAAAGAAGAAGTCAGCCATGTGATTTATTGAAATGTTTATCACCTCAGCAGATTTGACTTGAGCACAGATGCATTTGTGAGATTTACACGTGGGCTGGAGAAGAGCTTGGAGAGATCTTGCATTTTTTTCAAGATGCACAGGCAGGCTTTTGTGTGCAACAGCATGTTCATTTCAGAAATCACCTTCCTGATATGTATCCAGTCTTCTCAGGGGAGAAGAGCAGCAACGTAACTTTCTGGAGTGACTCATCTGACTGCTCCGCAATGCCATGCTCTCCGCTCCATGGGACTGAGCTGCCACTTCAGCATTTTCTGGGCCTGCCAGGGATTGGGTTTCCCGGCTTGTTTCCTCCCTGGTCTCAGCACGAGTCCCTTTCGTACAGCATAGTGCTCTGTCACCCACCAGTGCCCAGGCAAGTAGTGGCCTGGGCTAGTTTTTCTCTTGCTCTGACCATGCTGATGATAAATGCATCTACACATTTCTAACAGATAGGGGAGGAGCACTGGCAACTTTAAACCCTCATATCTCCCTAGGTCTAGTGTCCGCTTTATTCCACCCAAGGGAGTGCCTCGCCTATTGTATTTTCACATCTTTCATGCTCCATTTTGCAAGTACTAGCACTCACTTTCAACAAAAGCTCACTTCTTTCCCTGTTGCAGAACTGAGCTTTGAACCCTTAGCAAGGTTTTGTCATCAGCTGAAATCAGAAGAGATGAAAATGATAACAGGATTTTTCAGCTTACCTAATGCACCTTTGCAGGTTGCCCTCTGCAAATACGTCCCTTCACATGGGGTAATAAGTTTGCAGTGACCTTACAGGCGGGTCAGATGGGATTCAAAACAGGCAGTGCTTTGCTTCAGGCAAGGGCAGGAGAAGGTTGTATATATGGTCTTGACTGATATATATCTGGCAGGGGAGGAAGGAGGGCTCATTAAAAGAGCGCTTTCCTGAGACACAGGTGAGCACTGGGGCCCCTCTGTGGTAATTGCTGTTCCATGGTGTATGTCACGAGGAGGAGCCTGGAGCCTGAGGGTCGTCAAATGATAAACTTAATAAGAGGCAGGAGGCACGCTCACTGCTATGAAAGCTCCCACCTCAGCAAAATCTTACTCGTTGCAGAGAATAGCCTGAATCATAATCTGAGATGTGCATGGTTGTGAGTGCAGAGGAAATATGGAACTAAAGATTGCAGCTAGCCCATCAGTGGGAGTGTAGGAAGCAGCATACAGGACCAGCCTGCACATGCAGGTACCCGGAGATGTCATATCCCAGAGCATCTTTCCTGAAGTATTGTGAGAAACTCTGATATATCTGGTATTAAAAAAATACACAATATTATAAGAAACTCTCCTTGCAATGTCATTTCCAACATGTCAGTGGTTAAAATGTCCTGTCCACAAAACCAGTTAATTTTTAGCACCAGAAAACTCTTCTTTTCCAAATAAGAAAGCAAAAATATTTGTCTTGGATTAGATGGAAAGGTTCAGTAGCTGGAAATAGCCTGGTATCAAAAGAGGGAGTTCCCAAATTATTAATAGGGCATCATTTGTGTCAGCTGATAATACTTCCAAAAATTGTTTACACAATGAATTATCAAGGAAGTTTTATAGCTAAAGCTGGCTTTCTGTAGGTACTTCGACTTTCTTAACAAGGAAACAATATTGTCCTGTACTGTGGGAGATACTAAAAACCTCACTGAACATGCTCTGAGGTAACCTGCTGCCCCTGACCCTGGTGGGGCAGGGGGGTGGGAATAACGGATCTCCAGAGGTGACAGCCAGTCCCCATGATTTTGTGATTCTTTTGTTTCCTAATGCTAAAACTGCTACTGATTCTACCCCTAGCCCCTAGAAATAAACAGATTTGATAGCTGCATCTGTCATCTGGGTTTAGTGAGCAATTACCAACTACATAGTAAATTTAAACATGAATAAATCAGATTTTAAACTTAAAAATATAGGGACTAGACAGAAAACCAAGGCTGAACATGGTAAGTTAAAGCAAAAAGACCTGAAATGAGATTATTCATTCCTTGAAAAGTACATCAGGATATTCTAACAGTAAGTCAAGGGAAACTGAGGCAGCCAGGATGGGCACAGGTTGGTAAAGTTGAGGCCAGAGCCTTTTAAAAAAAGGAATGCTCCCATGTAAACAGAGGGCATCCCACTGAGCCCCAGTGGGGTGCTGCAAGTCATCTGCTTTGTTTGGCTCCATCCTGAGCTTTGAGATACTGATCCAGCTGTCTGGTTCATTCTTTTTCTTTGGCTTGTCAGACAGGCCACTTCCAAGTATGGGGGAAAACCCTGGTGGCAGGTCATGGCTGGAGGTCCAGGCCAGGTTGACCTACTGGTCACTGAAGTGCCAAAGCTGCTGTTGGATGCAGGGGTCCTTCCTCCAGTAAAGGTGGGATGGCTGGGGAAAGAGAGAATGAGTCCCACTGGGCCATCGTTTAGCGTGAGTTAATTGTGCTGCTGCTCTGCTGCTGCTAATGCTCAATTAGCACTTCTTGGGACTGCACTATGCCAGATCTTAGCCCAGGTGATAAAGGCAACCAAGAGTAAAATCAGACGTTGCTTTTAACGTTGCTTTTCAGTGTTCTCAGTTGTCGAAAGAAATGTACCATTCTTCACTGGTAGGTGCTGATTACAGGACTTGCAAAGAAATAAATGGAGTAAGATTTCTATCCAATTACCCAGATCGTTAGAGAGGCAAATGCTCATGGAGCCACTTCTGAAGCCACTGGGACCAAAGGAACGTGAGTTAAATATGTAACTCTTCTTGCCGATGGCACAGGCAGAATGTGAGATCTGTTGTTTTCTTTCAGTTGCGATTAAAAGAAAAGTGACTTTGGTAGTCTTGATTAAAATCCTATCCTGAAGAAAAAAGTAGTGTTCAGACACTTGAATTGGTGATTTCACCCTGACCAATCTCTCTGTAAGACCACCAGTTCTTTTATAATTTCTCAGTTATCCAGGATACTTCTGCTGCAGTGGCCATGTGAGAAATGTCTTTGCATGAATCCTTCGTACAGTGAAAAGCTGCAGAACTGTAGTAGCTGTAGTTACTGTAGGGAAAATTCACCTCCACTTGTTAGGAACAGATCTGTGCCCTGGAATATATGCTGCACAGAATGACATTTCTGTGACCAGCTGTCCATGGCAAAACATCCAGCAACAAGTCGAATGCAGCAATGTCTCTTGCAATGAGATTTTGCTGTAACCAGATGTCCACAGTAACGATTTTATAATGAAAAGTATGCAGGAAGAGGACAAAAATCAAAATGGCACTCTGTTGATTTTGATGTTTGGAGGAAGTTTGCAAGAAAAAAAAAAACGCTTTGTGGGAATTAAATTAGGAAACACTGACATGCATCATTAAATTTTAACACTCAACCCTAATAAAAAAGGGAACGCTAAAGAAAATTGGGCAAGTGATTGATGCAGGCTTGGCACACCTCAGTTCTGTTAAGGCAGTGAGATGACTGGTAGGCCTGAAATGGTCTGTCGATGCGACGTGAATTAACTTCCCAACTCTTCTTTTGTGCCTGCAGTTCTGCTGAATCCAGGAGCCAGAGCGTGGATGCTGCTGCCATGGGAAGAACCAATGCTGGCAGGCGCTGTGGGGACCCGGTTTGTGACCATTCCTCCTGCATGGCAGGATGACCTGCTTCCCTCTGAAAAGAGGGGTGGGAAGTTAAGGTGGGGCGGGGGGAGGCGGTGAAAACCCTCTTCTATTCTGATAGCGAGATTTATTGATTCTTGAGAATATTGCATTTTACAGTGATCTGCCTTTTCCAGTTAATGCAACTTGAATCTGAACCTGGAAAATTTATGATGGCTTTTTAGATCAATACAAGCCTGCTCAGAAGCACATCGTTTATGCAGTGGCCAATAAGGAGAGAGAAGACAAGGTTAGGTATCTCAGCTGCAGAGCAAGGAACAATAAATAAGCTTTTGAGATGAAGCCTAATTTTGCTGTGAGGTGATCCAGCTGTTTGACACTCCAAAAAGAGATCACAAAATATGCCACAGCCTACAAATAACCTTGTTTAACTGCAAACAAAAATTTTGAGCAAGGACAACACTGAAATAATACTCTTTAAAAAAAACAATTTAAAAAGGCATCTCATCTCTTTCACGCAGTGCCAGAAATGACCTGCAGAGTTTTCTAAGGGAAGACAAGCACTGCCACAGTGGAGTTCTGAGGATGAATTGTCCACATACACATGCGGTTCACACGTTTCAGAAATCCTGTCTGTTACTGAAATCTCAATTCTTCTTTGCCTATGGGCCAGTCTAGGTGACTTGTCTAGGTCTCTACCAAGACTTGCCTTCATCCTTGAGGCTGCATCTCAGGATCTGAGAGGTAAGAGTACATGTCACTTTGATGCAAGTTGTATCATAATTATCTCCTAATTGTCTATTATGTTTTGGGGTGGGTTGTTTCTTTTTTTTGGTTGTTTTTTTTTAGTGGGAGGAGACAGGGGGCTTAGATCAAACCATTGCCTGAGATAGCTTACTGAGGCAAATGAGAACTTGTATGAAGAGCTAGAAGAGTCCTGAGGGCTCCATACATTTTTTAGTTCAATTATTTTCTTTCAACATGCTGCCATATTACAGCCATAAAAATAAATGCACTACAATGGGAAATACTGAGGTATAGGAATGGTGATTACATATGGTAACCCTCCATGGTATCTCATACCAGATGGAGTTGCCTGAACAATGGTGTGTGATCAACAAATGGTTGAGCAGTGTTCTCCCTTAATTTTCTCTTTTTTTCCCCCTCTTCCTTTTATAGCCATAATGATGGGTATCCAAATTTTTAGTATCTCTTATTAAGGGTGTACTATCAAGTGATACTCCCTCCCTACTGCTCCCTCTCCACACTCCAGATTAACTTTGATGAACTGGTGTTCCTCTGAGCAACTCTGGTAAGCATGAATCATGTGTTTCACTAGAATGCAAATTTAACTCTCATTTGCATAGACCACACATAAATGCTACTGTCAACTTCTTCACTGTGGTTCTTGATTTTTTAATTATTTTTTTTTTCCCAGAAACATATTCCAAACATGCTGTCACAGAATCTCAAAGTCCTCCAACTCCAAACCTCCAAGTTTGGCAAAGATGCTGTTGTTGATCTGACCAGTGCCAAAGTCATTAGAATTTGTATGAGTTGTCAATACTTGGCATATAGCTAGAAGGAGAACCTAAGCACTAACTGAGTAGCCAGGTAAATAAGAGAAGGCATGTGCCGCTGAACTCATTGCCTATTTTTTGTGTTTCAGCCCTTTGCCACTCTGAAGATTGTGCCCATTTAGAGGAAGACAGCACAAAGTTCACGTTCTGCTGCACCCGGAGGAGGGAAAATACCCATCTGCGGCCCATAATGGGGGCAACTGCATTTGGCCTTGCCATTACACACTTACAGAGCATTACCGGTGGTGTTCAGGGGCAGCAGGCAGAAAATTGGCTTGAACTGCAGTTGCCCTCCACAAATTGTTTAATCCAGTCTCCGCTTCCACCTAAAACCCTGGAAAACTCTGCAGTCTCCTAAATGGTACACTCAGGTAGAACTTCCTTAGCTCCAAGTCTGTGCATGAGGAGGCTTTTGTTATGGGAATATCTGCAGCAACACCATGTATAAACAAGCAGACTCATACCCATCCTGTCCTCCTCCTGACAAGCGTCCTAAACCCTTCCCCTTGTCAGGGGCGCTGGTGCAGACCTCGCCCTGCTCTGCTCTGAACACAAGACATCCATTTTTTAAACGGAGTGCATGCTTTATGTTGCTGGGAGAAAATGCAGATGTAAGATTCTGAGTGTCTGGGGTTTAATGAATTGCTGAAATAAAAGCAAAATGGCTTTTTGCCTCTGTTTTGTAACATGCGATATCCCGGCGCTGCGGTCAGGTCCTTGCTGCCAAACACCGCTGAGTTTTGGAACTCACCCAGTCCCTGTTTAGCTTCTGAAATGCTTCGTGCAAGTACCTAGGATCCACTGAATAGGACAGTGAGTCACATGAGCAGTAAAGATATGAAGAAAAGGACAGAAATGCTTTTAAAAGACTGAAGAGTCAATGAAGAAATGTGTTAGGGAAGAATCATCAGGATGTCCATTCCCAACAAGCCTTTGTTTTTATTCTGATGAGTATTTGAAATGTGCTTAGCCTTCCAAAGGAAAGTTAAGGTCCTCCAGAATAAACTTCTAATCTCAGGCAGTTTGTGGTTTTCCATCTCTGCTTTCCTGATACAGCTGCAGTGGATTGCAAAGCATTTCACAGATGCCAAGCCCCTGTGATTCAACCCTTTCGCCTGACAGTCTGCAGACAAATGCAGACTTTCAATAAAGGTCATAAGTTAAAGGGAAGCAGGAGAGCTATAAAATGAAAACGTATGCTATCTGAAACACTGTGACAGAAACAATATAGAGCAGATATTAGTAATGCAAAGTAAACATTGGATGCAAGCCCAGTAACAAGGCTAGAAAAGCAGCATTTCAGCTAGCAAGACCCTGAAAGAAGAACTGGAACTATGGGAAAGAGTTTTAAGCTTGTCAGCCTCTGTTTTGCCCCAGTGGTTTGAAATTGCAGCAGCAGGGGTTCTTGTTTAGAAAGGACATCTTTCGTCTCCATGCTGATAGGGACAGAGAAAGGCATCACACACTTATTTTTCTCCATGGCCACTTTGAACAGCAAGGCAAATCAGAAGGAAAGGTGTGTAGCAAGGACCTTTGTGAAAGTAAGGGTGAAATGATGTGGGATAATAGGTAGTGAGCTGGAAATTGGCTTGCAGGCCACTCTCTGCAGCCAGACCTGCTTTCATTTGTTGCTGCTTTGTGCTGGAGGGGCATTTCCCCGGGGAAATGCCATGTGTGTGTATGTGTGTGTGTGTGCCTATGCCCTTGCTTTTCTTATTCAGCTTTCCCAGGAGTAGCCCACAGGTGATAGCTGAAAGCCCCTGATTGGAGATTCTGGTTAGTGGCCCCAGTTTTGATTGGGGATGCTCACTTGCCAAGTTTAGAGTTTATTTAACATTTACTCTAGAGGTTATTTGCTGCTTATTAAAGGTTAGACATCATGATGCAAGCATTTGGACTCAGTTGCAAAAGTTTAGCATAGAATTATTAATTGTCCTTGGTTTATAAAAAAATGTTGGTAAATTTTCAATTTTGTCTCTCCAAATTAATGGTAATTGTGTCTGCTGTGTTTCAGTTGGGATTAGTAACACTTTGTGCTTTCATCCAAAATAAATCTGAAATAGCTTCACTCTCTCAGTGCTTAAATGATTGCCCAGTTTCAGTAGTGTCACTTATTGCTCATATTTTGGATGAAAACAGAGCCTCCCCCTCTTCTCATTGAGTGGTAAAAGTCAAAATGCCCACAAGATTCAAACTGAGATTTGAGTTCATGTGTACATATGCTGAACCTTCCATTATTTCTTCTTTCAGAATTAGCATTTCTGTGTGTTTGCAAAGGCCAACTAGGAAGTGTCTAACAATGAATATATAAATTCGAAGGAATGAATATCCACTTGCATGTGAAAATACATGCCTGTATGTTTCACATACAGTTTTAGAGACAGGAGTTTTAAAACCAGTACTGAAAATAGAACTTTAAAGTAGGCAGAAGTGGCAAGAGACTGGAAACAACTTGATGTGATGACTATAAAGAACTGCAGAGCTGTCATGAAACAACATCTATGCAACCAAAGTTGACTTGCATAAGCGTGAGTGATAGTAAAATTATCATGAGTGGTTCCGTGGGTAATGAATTTCAAGTTTTTAATGCTGTGTCAGTTATGGAATATACTATTACATGCCTGAAGAGGGGTGGTATGAATAGTGATTAAATCTTACGATCCTTTAAGCAAATCCAGTATTAGAGATGCAGCATGCCAAATCTGTCACTGAGTGTTATACTAATCTCCCATTGACTTTTGTGGTTGTTCCCCTTTTGGGGTAATGGCAAATGACCAAGGGCTCTGAGGCAGATGGCAGTGTCCCAAAAAATACCAGAAATAGAAAAAATAAGAAAATTTTGTTATCAAGCAAATTTAGGCATGTTGAGATTCAAATCCTGCTGCTGCCTTTTAATGGGTCTTTGTGAGAGGTACTCTAGGAAATGTTTCATCTTCAGTTTTAAGACTCCCCAGCAATAGAAAGTAGGCAAACCTGCCAGTTTCCAAAAATCCTGGTAGATGACACCAAATACACTGATGGAAAAAGACCCCGGAACATCGAAAGTTAAATACAATGATTTTGAAATGAGAGGGGTAGAGCATCGAAGAAAACTCAGAGGGCAGGCAATAGGACTTATCTTCTTGTCGCTGCATCCAGGCAATGTGTAAGGGCTGCTTGGAAAGTGCCTTCTCTGATGCCCTACTGTACAAATGGCCTTACCTTGGAAATGGTTGCAACAACAGGCTTAAGGTCCTCCATTTTTATTAATTTGTTTTTTCCAGCTTGTCCTGAAATGCTGTTTACTTGTTGGTTCTGTTTCATGCGAGTGGGGCCTCCATTGCCCTGATTAGCTGATTTTGTAGAGCTCAGGTGCTCCTCTCACGCGGCGTGCCAGGTCGGAGGATATCATTTCATTACACATCCACCGTGACTTGCAGTTTCCTGTTTTTATGCGTTGCTCCTTGAGGGCTGTGTTGCTGATTATTTAAATGGCCTCTTATTAGCAAACGTCCTCATGTGTTGAGCAAGCAGACATCAGCTTTATTAAACAAAATTTCCTCTACAAATTTTGGCAATTAGAAAGTCATTAGAAAGCACAGAGAGAAAAAATTAACTTAAAAAGCTCATTTAGCAAAATGGGAATATTAAAATAATCATTAAAAATAAGGATAAGAGATCTGATCCATTTTGAAAGTCCCTGATTTGTCACAAATGTTTTTGTGCTCACATTCTCCCTACAGTAAGCATTCAGAGTAATAGATAGTGGCTGGAACTGTTAGTGTAGACAGTATCTAAGGTGTTAATGCATCTTGGAAGTGTCAAGTTAGGACAGAGAAAAGGGAGAAGAGCGGAAAATGGCATTGAGAGGGTATGAAAGATGGATTGAACAAAGTAAAAATCAAACACAGCAAGACAGACGAAAGCATCAGAGATGGGGAAGGCGCCATTTACAAACCCCATACCTGAGGCTTCTCTGCAGGCAGAGGCCATCTAAGAGGCTGCTGGAGGAGAACATCCCCACACTCTGTCACAGAGCTCACCTATATATTTATATGCAAGTGAAAGACTCTGCTACTTTCCTGTTGTTAAGCGATGAACAAGGGGACTGTTTCCCAACTCACACCCAAAATCCACATCAGCCTGTTCAGGTAGTGCATCCCCTGTAGTCTTTTCGAATCCTGCTGGATTTTTTTTCCCACCCCAGCTTTTAAAGGTGTTTTTTTGGGGCATGGAGAAATACCTTGGGTAAAGAATAGTGTCAGGGGCAGGACATCCTTGACTGCTTATAGCTGAGAAAAACTGGACCCAGTGTTTGTGGCCTTGTGTTTTGTGGGACCCTTGTAAATCCAAAAGGGCTCTGTGGAGTGTAAATCAACAGTCAAAAATATAGATGGAGCCATTTCTGAAATGTAATAATAAACATATGGTGCCTGAATTATTCAACTCTGTTTTGCCTTCAAAACTCATAGCAAAGCATCATGTTTGCTTACAAAAACCCTCAAGCTACAAGAGAGCTGTGGTATCATGTGCTCATTAAGTCAATTCACTTTTTGCTGCTGATCAGTCCATACAATTGGTAGCAAACTTGGGCTACCGAGTTTGATATTTGCAGGGCTGTGAGACCCTAAGATGCCTATGACCCTTCCTGCTCATTCATATTTCAGAGCTTTGAGGACGCTTTTCTCTGCTTGGAAGACAATAGCCTTTATAAAATATCATCAGGGGTGACTGAAATGTGGGTGGGAGAGATGGAGCTGGCTCTGCGAGGTAGGAAAAGCCCTTTCCTCTGGAAGCCAGCAGTCGAAGGAGACATGGATTCAGGTCTTCTAGGATGAGATCTTTGAGTGCAGGTCTGAAGGTTGCAAACAGGAGCTGTAGCCATAAGAGTGAAAATGACACCATCTGTTACATTTTTAGCTTCTGTTTTATTTTAAGCAGTTACTTGCAAATGTAATTTTAAGAGGGCTTAGTCAATATTTCCTTCTGATACAAAGCTGAATAAGCAACTCATGCATGAAATATATCAAGACTTGTTAATTTGCCATTAATTCTGCAAAAAGGGAATTTTCCCTATAGACCAGATGTTTACTGCAATAATAATTAATAAATACTGTGCTGAAACCTGAATTTGGATTTTTATTGCTGCCTTTCTCTCATGAATGCCCAGGTATATACTTGTAATATACCTTTAAAAACTGTTCATCCTATGCAACTCTAAAGTGTAGATGCTTGTATATAGAGAAATGTGTTTGTTTGTGTTTATATTTGTGCATGCATGCAGAGATAGCACGTGTATGAAGGATAAACTCTATTAAACACGTTAAACTCTCTATATAGCTTATACCTTATGTATATATTTTTAAAGAACCACAGTGCAAGTGTACAGTCTATATTTTTAATGTTGCTGAAATGCAGCCATCATAATGGGGTGGAAGGAGGACCAGCAACAAACCATTGGCCAGGAAACTCAACAGCAACAAACCATTGGCCTTTTCAGCCAAACACATCAGGCAAATCCTCACTCCTTTGTGAAACCCAGTACTATCTTGAACATATAGGTAATGAGGAGGCGGGTGGTGAGTTAAACTGTGTGCACAGCTAATCTACATGAACGCACACTCATGTTATCCCTGCTTTATACTCCTCCTCGTGCATCTATTGGTTTCGAGCAATTGTTTAATTCTGTTATTGGTGGAAAAACTTTGGCCTTGAGTACTGCATAGCTTATGCTTCTGTAGGAAAAGCCAGGATTGAAACAAAGAAGGACATTTTCATCTGTCTGACGTAGTCACTGTTGTTTACTTTCAGATTTCTGCAGCACCCAGCACCAAACTAGTCATCCTGGGTTTGGACTAGAGGGTAATATTGTAACACAAATGAATAATAATAATGATAAAATATTCCTAAGTGTAGATGAAGCAAAACTGAATAACTCAACAACAACCAAAAAAATGAAAGATTTTCCAAGGAAAACATATGCTTCTAGCTAGGTGGAGTAAGTAAGGGCTTATGACCTCTGTGTGAGTGTGTCTTTGCTCTATATAGCACAGAGTGCTTGCTTCTTAAAATAGGAAACCATATCTTCTTTATCCTGTCAGACTTCCTTGAAGATTCAGGAATTAAGAGGTTTATGATTTCAGTGTGACTATGAAAGCAGGGTGAACTTCACTGCTAATTTTTATTCCCAACCCCTTTGCAGTGATCTGGGGGATGGATTCTTTACTGCAACTGAGCTTTCCCAAGACGTTGGGTGGGCAGCATCCCCCCCCCACATACCCACTGGACTGGGGTCTAGCCTCATGCCCCCCAAAAATGCATGAAAGCACTGCCTAGAGGTTTTACTCACACTTCCAAACTCCTGCTGCCCCCCCCCGGGTGTGCATCCAGGCAGCCCACAATACACCATGCATCAGGCATCGCTTGATACTCATGCCTGATACTCTGTTGTGGACACGGGTGGAGCTTCAGGAGGGATTGTGCAGGGGAAGAAAGGCTGTTACCCAGCCTGGCTGCAGCTGTGGGATGAGTACAAGAGGGATGGGCAGGGGGCTGCATGGCCACTAGTGTCCCCTGTGCTCCCAGACAGATGCATGGCTAGTGTGCACTGGTCTGTGGTAACAAGTTTCCATACCTCGCCCTCCTCCTCCTGTAGAACAAAGAGCATGCCTGGCTTCAGGCACATAGCCACTCAGAGGGTGGGGAAAAAGGGATATCCTTGGAAGGCTGCAGAATAAAATCTGTTTGATACAGAAGATCAATGTGCAATGGGAAAGAAACTGCATATAGGACTGCTATTTTTCTTATCTTCAGAACCACCCTGTAACTACTGTAAGTTAGCATACTACATAAAAGATCCAGGCAAATAAGCTCTCTTTTGATATTACTTTTTTTTTTTTTTGTAAATAAGATGGTTTCTGTGCTATAGAAGCCACTTTGAAGTTAATCAATCTGTATATAAAAGGCTGCCACAAGTTTCATTTTAATACATTATCCTATTCTATATTTACAGTAGCTTCATATACAGCAGGCAGGATGCTGATCTAATTTCTACCAGTATGAATCCAGAATAACTCCACTGGCTTTGATGTCAAGACATGGCAATGAAAATCTGACAGCGCAGTGTGCTCATTTATTTACCAGCTGCCACCTGTTAATTGCTGCTTGTGCGCTCCTAAAATATTGCTTAACCTTGAGAGCAGCACCCTAGTCAATCCTATGGCCTTGGGCCCAGGTTTTGTGCCCATGTGTGACATTGTGTATGTGCAGTGCTACCTCGAACAGAACCTCTGTGCCTCCACAGAGCCACTCTGTGAGCTTCTCAGCAAGAGATTGCTCTGGGTATCAGGCCAGGAGTAGCTGCTCCACCCTCCCCGGGCCCATTGTCCCTGCCTGCTGTGGGCGATGCAACTCCCATCAGAGCAAAAGCTAGGTGCTTGCTGTAGGGCAGCCTTCGAACTGCTGGGTTTGGTGTTTGTTGGGTTTTTTTGGGGGGTATATGTGGAGGTGAGGTGGCACTGAGTAGAAAAAGCTCCTTACCATTTAACACAGCAGGCTGCTAAATGCATGTTATCTTGCCTGATGGTTCCAAAGACCTTTCTTGTCTGAAGTCCTTCCATTCTGAAGAACAAGGATCAGTCAGCTCTTCAGAAATCTCTTATGTCACTCCAGAGCCTCAGGACCCCCTTTTTAAAAATCCTGGCAGGTGGATTTTCTCTGCCCCATATCCTAAACTTTGCTGAACCTCTTCTGTCAGCTCAGTGTAGTCTCAGAATAGCATCACAAAGTGGAAACCCTGCACTGTTTCTTATTTCATGAATAAGAATTTGACAAGCAGTGTAAATATTAGGATCAAATCCAGCTCCATCATGATTCCTACGTGAATTTTCTGACCTGATTTTTAGTAAACTTTGTCTGTGTGTGCAATTAAATAATGCCTGCTCAAGGAATGGGATTAATAAATTGGTATAGATCAGTGCAATGCCTTTTGAAAGCAGTGCCCAGTTTCACACTGATGTGATTGGCTCTTGACAATAAGACAGTGGCAATGTTTTTTTTCTGACAGAAGAAAGACGGCTCTGTAATTCTGCTCCTGATGTTTCATTCTGCTGCATTCAAATGCCAGCCAACCTCCTCCTGCATCCACAGAAAAGCAAGATTTTTTGCATAAATTAATAAATAAAAGATGTGGCCAATATTTTGGAACCCAAACATTTAATTTATTTTCTATTACTTTGATCCAGAAGCATGGCACAGAAGCTATAGTTGCTGTGTATCAGTGTGTAATTACTGTGATATGAAACATATGTGTTTGTGCTTTGAATGAACACACCACTTCTTTGCAGTTTTTTCCCTTTTGCTAGTTGTAGTATTAAAAATAGTCTCAATGTGAAAATTAAACACCATTTATCAGTAAAAGACAACATGATTTTCCGTTTTTACAGCCAAAGGTTGTCTGCTATGTATAGGAAGATCTCTGTACGCATCTAACTTTTTTTATTATTGCATCGCTAGCATTGCCAGCTGACAAAGCAATGTGAACCCCAATGGAATGAATATGTCGGGGTTTTGGCAAATAAAGTGAAAGACTTTGCTACGCTGGTACTTACTGAGGAATCATACCATTGAAGAGTCTGTGTTAATGGGCTGCTTTTGAATGAAGGAAAGCAAAGTCTATAAGGTAATGATTAAAGAAATAAAGGAAAAGCAGAATAATAAGGTCTCATTGTGCTTCAAAGTTATCATTAAAAATGAACAAGCAGTGAGCCTTCACCACCGCTATGAGCTATTTGTTGTATGAATTGACAAGCAGCACATACACCAATTCCAGTACACATATGCAAGAGGGTGCTAAATGACGTGCAGAAATGCAGGTAAAATAACAATGCAAAGACCATGATTCTGTCTTAAAAGGTAGGGGGAAAAAAGGGACCTATAAAGGCAGGAGTATGGAAACGTTCTTTTCCACAACTTCGGATCATAAGCTCATGACTGCAAGGTATAAAAATCAAAATTACAAGAAGTGACATGCCATAACCATAAGAAATACCACCATCAGCCCCCTGGGATATCATTAAACTGATTGAGGAAAAGATCAAAATCATCTGGATAGTCATTTTCAGAGTTACACTGATGACATCCACCCAACAGCTCCAGTGTCATCTACATTGCAAATTAAAGGGGAGCTGTCAAAAGGCACCTTATGGAATCTTACACTATTGTTTTGTGTTAAAAGCCTATAGTTACACAAAGTAAACTTCATGTCACTTTATTTTTTTCTAACATTGAATGCTGTTGTAAACACTTATCAAGCATGCATACAGCCTTAAAACATATTTTAGCTCAGCTGTTACCAGCATATCCCATTATTTTTTGTTTCAGAGGAAGAGAAGGAGTAACAAATATGATGAGTTTAAGTGAAGACAAAATAATACCCGTGGCATATGCCTCTTGTTTGGTAAATACAGTCTTGGAAAAGAAGGAATGGAATATTTCTCCTATATTTATATCACTACTGTAATATAAATTCTAAATTATGTTCTATAAATAAATTAGCAGTAAAAGGAAGGCTAAGGAGAATCTCCATCATCTGTTGGATGCAGAGGGAAGCATAGTCACAAAAGATGAGGAAAAGGTTGAGGTACTTAATGCCTTTGTTGCCTCAGTCTTTAATAGTAACACCAGTTGTTCTCAGGGTCCCCAACCCTTGAGCTGGTAGACAGGGAGCAGAATGAAGCCCCTGTAGTCCAAGGGGAAATGCTTAGCGGCCTGCTACACCACTTAGACACGCACACGTCTATGGGGCCAGATGGGATCCACCCAAGGGTACTGAGGGAGCTGGCGGAGGTGCTCACCAAGCCACTTTCCATCATTTATCAGCAGTCCTGGCTAACTATGGAGGTCCCAATTGACTGGAGGTTAGCAAATGTGCCACCCATCTACAAGAAGGGCTGGAAAGAAGATCCAGGGAACTACAGGCCTGTTGGTCTGACCTCTGTGCCAGGGAAGATTATGGAGTAGAACATCTTGAGTGCCAGCACGTGCATGTATGGGATAATCAGGTGATCGGGCCCAGTCAGCAGAGGTTTGTGAAAGGCAGGTCCTGCTTGACTAACTTGATCCCCTTCTATGACAAGGTGACCCCCATAGTGGACAAGGAAAAGGCTGCGTAAGTTGTCTACCTAGACTTTAAGAAAGCCTTTGACATCATTTCCCACAGCATTCTCCTGGAGAAACTGGCTGCTCATGGCTTGGATGGGTGTACCCCTCACTAAAAAATTGGCTAGGTGTCCAGGCCCAAAGAATGGTGATGAATGGAGTTAAATCCAGTTGGCAGATGGTCCAAAAGGGCATTCCCTAGGGCTTCGTACTGGGGCCAGTTCTCTTTAATATCTTTATCAATGATCTGGACGAGGGGATCAAGTGCACCCTAAGTAAGTTGGCAGAGGATGCCAAGCTGGGTGGGATTGTTGATCTGCTGGAGGGTAGGAAGGCTTTACAGAGGGATCTGGACAGGTTGGATCAATGGGCCAGCCTGTATGAGGTTCAACAGGTGCCAATGGTATGAGGTTCAATAAGGTTGAGTGCTGGGTCCTGCACTTGGGTCACAACAACGCCATGCAGTGCTACAGGCTTGGGGAAGAGTGGCTGGAAAGCCTCTGGGGGAAAAGAAGATAGGGGTTTTGTTGACAGCCAGCTGAATATGATTCATCGGTGTGCCCAGTGGCCAAGAAGACCCAGAGCCTCCTGGCTTGGGTCAGAAACAGTGCGGCCAGGAGGACTAGGGAAGTGCCTAGTGGCACTGGTGAGGTCCCACTTCGAATACTATGTTCAATTTTGGGCCCCTCACTACATAAAAGACTTTGAGGTGCTGAAGCGTATTCAGAGAAGGGCAACAAAGCTGGTGAAGGGTATCAAGCACAAGTCTTATGAGGAGCAGTTGAGGGAAGTGGGGTTGTTTATCCTGAAGAAAAAGATGCAGAGGGTAGTCATTATTGCTTTCTACAACTACCTGAAAGGAGGTTGTAGTGAGATGAGTGTCAGTCTAGTCTCCCAAGTAACAAGTGATAAGACTAGAGGAAAAGGGTTGTCAAGCACTGGTACATGCTGCCCAGGGAAATGGCTGAGTTGGGGTTGTTTAAAATACATGTAGATGTGGCACTTAGGATGTGGTTTAACAATGGACTTGGCAGGGTAAGCTTTACAGTTTTACTCAATGATCTCAAAGGTCTTTTCCAACCTAAATAATTCTATGATTCTATGTCTTTTCCAGTTTCAGGTACCAGCAGTGATCAGCAGACTATTCTGGTATAGCTATTCCGGATATCCTGTGTCCTGATTACCAAATACTGTGCTTGGGCAAGTGATTATAAAGGTATAATTGGGTATCATATTGGAAAACAGAAGTGAACAAACTTGCATTTAAAACAATGTAGAAAGCATTCTGGTAGTTTATCTCATAAAAAACATTTCAGTTAATGTCCCTTTGCAATGTCCCTGCCAAGCCATTTTCATCTACAGCAAAATAATTATATTGATCACCATGGTATTGCTTTTTTTTTCACTAATGAGCATGGGGATAGCTCTGGTCCTCATCTATGTCTGTACTTACCCAAGTCTGCAAGAACTGGTTGAGAAACTCAAAGCTGTTATTTTACTGAAGTTGATTCTTGGCCAAAAGTTGATGCATCAAAGTGGTTGCTATGCTTTAATCGGGAAAAAATAAGATCCGTTAACTGAAACAAGACAGGATGAGAGATCAGAGTTAAAGATATTGTTCATTCTTTTATGGGGATGAAAGTGTCCATGACAATACCAAAAAAAAGGCTGTATGGCTCTTACTTTATATCTGTTCTCATTCTCTTGTTCATTTTGGCAGAATTTGGCCCTTGGTTATCCCTTAAATTCAAGAGTCTACAGGAGCATTACTAAAAAGAGAGATTTGGCCCCAAACAGATGAGATATTCCCTATCCCTAAGTGAAGGGGTTTGGGGTTTTATGTACTTATTTGTTTTGGGAGTGCATAGATTTGAGACTTTTTAGCCTATTGGAGGGTTACATGTAAGCCATGACTTTGGCTGGAATATTCTTTATTGCTGCTTAGCAGCATATGAAGATATGCAATGTCAAAGTTGTGTGGTGCCTCCTTAGGTACTGAGTGAGGTTCACGTCCCATCTTGGGGCTGTTCCATGTGAGGTAGTCCAAGAGCGATGATATTGTTGAGTTCATTGTACAGGCTTCATCCTTCGTCAAGCAGATGTTACAATGATTCTTTCTGCGTTAGCTGCAATCATCTAAATAAAGCCATTCAGACTAACAGTATGTGCGAGCTGTGAAGATGCATAATACTGGGTGTCATGGAATAACATAAGTGTTGGGCTGGAATTTCTAATGCAACTGGGTACCATGGGAAATTAGAGAGTAAAACTGTTTTCAGCGAAGTAGTGGAATAAACCATAAGCATTTTTCTAGCTATAGAGCAAACAAGGAACAAACTTTACTATCTGTGAATGTTCTTTCTCAAAATCCATTTAGTTCAAATTACCAGACTAGCCTCTTTTTATGGTGACCCTGATGTCAGGATGGCTTTGATTTTTGTTGAAATAAACAGACAATATTCCTGTCTGCTAGTGACTACGAGGGAGATATAACCTCCTTGAATACGCCTTCTCAAAAAGCCCTTTGGCTAAATTCTGCTTTAGAAAACTACACTGGAGTAAAAAATTTGGAAGAAAGAAAAAAAAAAATTAAAGTTTATTTTAATTTGGTAATCTTTAGTCTTTCCTCAAAATTTCAGCTGTTTTGTTAGCTTTTGCAATTTCTGCATTGCTCTGAATGTGGTATTTCTGTTCTCAATACATACGGGTGACCTTACCCTTAAAGTCACCCTTACCTCTATTTTGTCAGCTTTACACTCTGCTATGTTCAGGAGTATACCTGGGGGCTACTTGTCTAATCTCAGATCCCTTCAACACTCTGGTGGAGGTGATAACATTTACCACTGTTGTGGCACGTCCCAGGGTTTTTTACCAACGATGAATTAAACTAACAGCACTGAAAATGATGACATTTGAAAAATCCAAAAGGGATGAAGAAAATATCTCTTGCAGGAGAAAATCTATAAGTCGTGTTAAAGTCTTTTTTCATTCAAAGTGTAGGATATTGGGAATTTAATTATCATCTAGGGTTCACCTAAATGCTTCACCTTAGGAGCTCACTTCTCAGGGCTGGATATGCAATCTTTGCATGGAGGTGGATTTTATGTTGGTCCCTGCGTGACAAACATAGTGCAGGAAAAGGGGCTGGGAGACAATGCTAATCTGTAGTTCATCAACTATTTATATTTTTCAAGACTGCAAAAACAGTGATTCACTCTATTGTGCCTCAGAAAAAGGCTGAAGCTTGCCTTCTTGTTTCACCTTTCAGGCCATAAATGGATGCTGACGGTAATTAGCAGACGATGGGTGGCTTCTGAGAACGCCTAGTGGGAAGGCTTGTTTTTTCCAAAACACAGTTTCTATCTTGAGAAGGAGGGAGCTGAGTTGTGCTGCATCACTCTCCTTGCAATCTGTTCTGGCACAACTCCCCGTGCTGTGCGAGGGAGTTCAGAAATCCTCCAGCATTGCCTTCAGATAGGAGTTAGGTCTAACAAAGACTATGGACTGAAAGAGCTACAGCAGAAATGAGTGAAAAAATTGACACGTTTTTAGGAAGCAAAGAATGAAAATATTGTCATAGATAGCCCCTTGTTTTGTACAAGGCTGATGCTGGAACACAATGCTAACCTGTTTTCATAGCAAGGTATTTGTGAAAAGTCTCAAGGTCTCCCATTTAGCAGGTCCAGACAAAATGCAAGAAAAGCAAACAGTACAACAGAAATCTTAAAGGCTGTTGTTTGAGACAAGCAACCTTCCTTGCCTGCATCAAAGAGGCTGCTCTCGGTTTAGCTTAGCTAATTGTAATCTTTGCTTTATCATCACTGCTGAGCTGCCAATTGGATGGGATCTTAGAGCTAAAAGCCTAAAACTTCCAGAGAAGGAGCACATTTGACAACAGTTGCTGATGGTATAGCACCTTTCAGGGCAACTTGATTCTGAGCAAGCAAACTGGAAATTTCTTCAGAGCTGATGGTACAAACTGGGCTTGTCTTCCACAGCTGCTTGCAGAGCTCTGGTTTAAAACCAGCTTGTGAGCCCATCACACCACCAAGGAGAGTAGCACAGTGGGAAAACTTTCACTTGTCTTCTTTTTTTTCCACTCCATTCCCCGATTATGTTTTATGTAAAACTTCATGGATGGCACTTTCACTTGGGTTTAAAAAAGCAAATTAACACTTAAAGCAGCTCTCCAGTGTTACACACTGTGCTGAACATTTTGATAACAAAAGGGAGAAGCCACATTGATCTGGCAGCAGTATAGTCACAGGCTACACTTCTAAGCTAACAGGGAAGCAAGAGGCAGCACAGCTATTCAGGGCAGGGCCAAAGCTGGGAAAAGGAGAGCTGTGATAGCTCCACTTATCTTGTGCAGCTCTGCTCTTGGAAACACAGTTCGCAAGCCTCTGGTGACGGTGTTACTATAGAGACAATACCCGGTACCACTTGCCCTTTCACTGCGGTCAGCAACTTGCGTGAGTAAAGTCTGCCAAAAGATTTCTGCTAAGGGTTTTCTCTGAGGTGGAAGGTTTATGTGACATGTAAATATAGATTCAGATGCTCTCCTTACTAATTGTTACACAGAAAATTTGCAGGTTTCTGATTTCCCAAAGCAGAATGTCAGCTCTGCTTGAATTTTTTCTTTCATAAGATTGATTTAAATGGGAGGTTAAGAATTTATTACCCCAGCCTCTGTATGGGCTCACAACTCTGCCTTCAGCACTTACCTATTTTTACTGCAGACTGATTATTGATCACAGTTATGTTGATTTTATTTTTTTTTTTTGACGGGTAATTATTTCACTGCCACGTTGAGTACAATACAAGCAAAACAACAGACCATATGGTCACAGGTGAGAAATCAAACGGCTTCTCTGTCCCCAGCTGGTCGCTCTGCTGTAATCCACCTGACCAAGGCATGTGCAAGAGCAAGCTGTTGCTAGACCGTCACCTAAACTGGTCTGACTCTCAGCCGCACAACCAAAATTACCATTGCGTGTTACGAATTCTTTCTGTGTTACAGCAAACTGCAGCGACCTGTGGAATTCGAGCTGTTTCCAGCTGGGTTTTGAAGGGTGTGGGACTGGCGTGATCACACTGTCTGTCTGTCTGTCTGTCTCTCAGCTTCCCTCCTTCCTCCTCCCTGTGGCTTCTGGACTTATGGACAGGTTTCCATGAAGTTTCAGAGAGTGGGTGATGTGGCAAATACAACTAAATTCTTGCACGTATTATGAGCATTAGTAGCAGGGAAGAGAGAGACAAATTAGTGCCCCTGCTTCGGAGAAAGGCAGTAAAATGTGATTGTTATATGCTGTTTGGCAGTAATCTGTGGCTAGCCTGTGGCTGAATTCTGCTCAGCTGTATGTGTAACGCTTGGCTAGACTCAGTATGCCCACTCAGGTGGGCAGAAAATATAGCGAGGAAAAGCTCGTCTCATTGTGGCTGCACTGAAATAAAAGAGGCAAAAGATGCCAGCAGGGCTGAAATCACCCTTCTTAGAATATTTAGCATATTGTAGAGGAAAGCACCTGCTCCTGCAATCCTGTGAACATAAACTCTGCTTTAATTTAACAACAGTTAAAAAACAATAGTTTTTTGGGGAAAAGCTTAGAAACAAGACCTATGAGTTTCAAAAAGCAAATTAAAAAAACCACACAAACAAACACAATGAACTTTAAAAGTTTATCTTTTTAAGTCTTAAATTTATAAAAAAATCCCTCTTGATCTGGAGAAGGGGACAGAACATATTCCTAAACTAAACAGAATGTGTTCCTAAACTTGCCCTAAAACAAGTGCAATAAATGCACTTGTTTTAACTTCATAAGACAAAATCTTTATCTAATGCTCTGCTGAGTATGGTAATACATCTGCAATCAAGCTGTTTGCCCATTTATTTCCTTGAGCTGAAACCTGCTGCCCTGTGTGCTGCTCTGCAAGTAGAACAGTTGACATCCAAAGACCTGGTTGTATGAGAAGGAAAATTTAAAGCAAGTAGTGAGCTTGTTTTTCAGACAATGTGTTTCTTCTCAAAAAAAAAAAAAAAATCAGTTTAATGAGTTGATGGGAAAGCAAGTCAATAAACCTTATACACAAAATACTGGCCTGATGCTTATGGTTACCAAAGACCATATATAGATGTAATAATGAACTAAAAGGTAAACAATTTTGGCTCTAAAGATAGAAACAATATTTTACTCTGTTTAAGCTTCATTTAACTTAATGTTAGGAAACACCATTTTTCTTGTATGTGTCCTGCTTTTAATTTACAAATTTTAAAAACCTTTCCAGCTTTCATAGTGTGTCATCTGAAGACTGAAGGTGCTGAAAAGTGTATGTCTTTTTTATAGACTTATGTATGTTTAGGAATAGAAAGCCATAAAAGCAAAATGCACGAAATTTTGGAAGCAGTGAAGAAAGGGAGTTTACTTTTAGTATTCTTATTTAAGTATGAAGTTCTTATTAATATCTTGAAGACAGTTGAGTCAGACTTCCAAAACACTGCAGGTGCACAAACCTCATAGACACAAACCTGGGCCCTGGTGCTCTGTTCACAGCCGTGGTCCTGCAGAGGATTGTCAGTGACTGCATGTACTGCAGGTTGGATTTTCCCCTTGGAGCCTCACTGGCCATAAAGACAGTTAAGCACACAGACAATATGTTAGAAGACCAGGGCCTCAGACAACAACTAAGTACTTTCGTATTTTATTATTTTATGGGTTAAACATCAGGGAGGGTGTACACCAAATGGAGCACAACCGCAAAGACGCTCTGATTCTTGGGTTGAGTATGTGAACAAGAAAATGTTGTGACTCAGGAGGGTTCAAAATTGTCTCTCCATTTCAATTGCATTGAATTGTGTAATGAGTGGGAATCTATATTTCTCTACATTTTATTTGTGAATTTTCTTGGAATCACAGAATCATCTAAGTTGGAAAATCATTGAGTCCAGCTGTAAACCTAACACTGCCAAGTCCACCATTAAACCATGTCATTAAGCACCGCATCATCAACTGGCCCAGTGCCCAGTGACAGGACAAGAGGGAATGGGCACAAACTTGAGTATAGGAAGTTCCACCTAAACATGAGGAGGAACTTCTTTCCCTTGAGGGTGGCAGAGCCCTGGAACAGGCTGCCCAGGGAGGTGGTGGAGTCTCCGTCTCTGGAGACATTCAAAACCCGCCTGGATGGGTTCCTGTGTAACCTGCTCTAAGGTGGCCCTGCTCTGGCAGGGGGTTGGACTAGATGATCTCCAGAGGTCCCTTCCAACCCTATGATTCTGTGATTCTGTGATCTTTTAAATATGTCCAGAGATGGTAACTCAGCCACTTCACTGGGGAGCCTGTTCCAATGCTTGACAAACCTTTTGGTGAAGNAACTCTCCAGCCACTCTTCCCCAAGCCTGTAGCGCTGCATGGGGTTGTTGTGACCCAAGTGCAGGACCTGGCACTTGACTTTGTTGAACCTCATGCCATTGGCCTCAGCCCATTGATCCAGCCTGTCCAGATCCCTTCGTAGAGCCTTCCTACCTTGCGTTTTTGGGCCTGACCATCCAACCAATTTTTCACCCGGTGAAGAATGTGACACTCAAGCCATGAGCAGCCAGTTTCTCCAGGAGAATGCTGTGAAAAACACAATCAAGAAAAAAAAAATAATCTTGATTTACTATACATTCCTCTGTGTATCTGTGACATAGCTATTATTGATCATTTACTTAGTGTGTGTTCATTTAAACCTAAATAGAAGATTTACAAGACTTCAAGGACAAAAAAGATTAGAGAATATAATGCAGGGAGACAGCCGTGTTGGCAGTGGGATATGCTAGATGCGTGGTCTTTTCTGCTTTCAGTGTTGATAACTGAAATACATGTTGGCATATGTAGAGACAGAATTTTATTTTTTTTTTATAGGTGTTTCCAGTAAGATTCTTTTGCCTACAGGAAGGCAGTGGGGAAACTCCATTTAAAATTTAGATTATGCTTTAAATACAGAAACGAGTCTCCATCTTCAGGAACATATCTTTCAAAATCTCTGCTCTTGTGCTCCCAGAGTTTGACACAGGCCTGACTTGCATCAGTTTATAGCAATATTTTCAGAAAACATGGTCCTTTTTACACTGACACGAAAGTATAGTAAATCCTCTTGGTGCACACATGTCTATGGTTGTCCACACACGTACCTGCATTTGCAGACATTCACCGTTTTCCTCATCCTGTACGCAAGGCTCAGAGCACGGGAGCAGGTGTCAAGCTGGGTTTGCAGCCAAGTGCCATCTCCTCACAAAGCTGCTGGCTCCAGCCTCATTGAGGATTGTGTGCACAGACCCGTGGGACAACAGGCTGATCAGCAAGGTTAGCCCCATCTGGCACTGGGATCCCAGGGCTGGACAGTGCTGGGAACAATGTGCCCGGAACCCAAAACCTTATATAAAGCAGGTGAAATATTCCCAGAAAACACCACAGCATTGCTTGGGTCCTTGTGACTGTCCCTGAATAAAAGCCTATTAGCCTGAGAGTGGATACAAATTAAGCTTTGTACATACAGTCTGAAATCTATTAGTGTTGTATTGTGACCTTGGAATATGTAACTATATTAGGACTAGCCAGCAGGATTATTAGGATAGGAATAATGAAGAAAAATGATGCAATGAGGATGAAAGACCTCCCCACAAACTTTTGGGAATTTATTCAAAGGTTACTTGGTGAAGAGCTGATCCAAAGGGCTTGGCTTGAAATAGGTGGTGAATTATGGGGTAAGGAGCAGAAAAACACCAAGACAAAACGTTGCTATGTAAAAAGCGACTAATTTGCAAGAGTTGTTTGGAAGCTTTTTCAGGAATTGGACAACTTGTCTAGAGTGTTTCCTCTTCTTTTATATCCTGCTCTGTTCCTATCATCAGGTTGATCAATACATTGTTTTAACAATCTACCGTATTCACCATCAGCCACAGACTCACAAAGAGAATAACATCAATACTGGACCCAGTCAGGCCTCCTGGGTAAGGATGAGCACTGTTCACGTTAGCACTTAGCATAAAAATGGGAAAAGAACATGATGGATTTTCTGAAGAGGTAACACTGTAGGGAGCAGAAGCAGCTGAGTTTCTGCTTTTACCTAACCATGAACTCTGTTAATTTATAAAACACCTCCATTCCAATTTTAGTTAGAGATATTTTTAGATAAAATAAACCTTGTTTATAACTGGTACATAGAAATTTGTGTTAATACATTTACTGATTTTGCATTCTAAAGCTTAGAAAAAGTAGTACCAAATCATGTTTCAGAGGCAACACTCAAGGCAAAACTGTTTATAGGTCCTTGACTCATTAAGAGCAGCAAATCAATTTTCCTTCGAATACCTTATTGGGCAGTACTTGTAAGCATCCATATAATGGCATTATTAATGATTTTGTACTGTGACTCACTGCTTCAGTGTACGGATCTGGAGAGAGCTGAGAGCTTAGTAAAGTCCCATCAAGCTTTTTCTTTAAGAAAGTAAAAATCCATGGCACAATCTCCTCCTGTTCTGGAGCTTTGTTAACTTTGCTTTTCATGGTCCAGGACAAGGATTTTTAGAAATCCAGCATAATTTGGATACTGCTCACTACATATTCACTGTAGGCGTTTATATCAGAGACCATAGTTAGAAGGCTTGCCTTTCTCACCTTTCAGTATAGTCAAGGTGCTGG
>VXBO01011846.1:9588-22441 GCA_013400135.1 Rhinoptilus africanus | reverse complement strand
AGTCAAGGTGCTGGAGGGCAAGGCAGATCTTGCAGATTTCAGTTCAACTCCCTGACCTCCCCAACTGCAAGTAAGACTTAGGTAACTTTTCTTGCTACTCTGGTTGCCCCATGCACCATAATGATGACAGAGTGGTAGTGCAGATTCCACCTTGAAAACATGAAGAACTAAGCTGCAGTGCTGGTGTACCTGAAGGAAAGAATTTTTATTGATGAGATATGAATGCAGTAATAAATTATTCAGTCATTGTTTGCACATTTGAGGTACCTTCCATGATTTCATTAAATTTCAGTTTCATTACCAGTGAAACTTATTTGATAGAAAACATACCTTTTATAGAATGACCTGCTTTACAAAATGGCTGTGATCTGTGTTTGTTGCTAGAGAACCAGGTGATATATGGTGAGAACAAACCCAAATCAATATTATAAGATGAGGTTATGGGTCAGCATCTACCGATATGACATGGAGGCAGAGGAAAAAAGGCAAAGTAAATGAGCTTTCTTTCATCTAAAGTATACATCAATGTTTCTTCCCTTAGGGCATCCTGGCAGTCAATGAATATTTCAAGAAAAAAAACCAAGAGGTCCATCTCCAGTCATTTCATTAGCTACTTTTTTATTTAAACAGTTAAGTTTAGGCAAAGATCAGCAATGGGACCATTGTTCAAGTAACAAAGTGTTCATTCACTTGAGCTGGATTTCCTTTACAGACCAGTAGTGGATATTCAGTATCTTCTAAGAACCAATGAGTTGTCTTCACCTGAGCACCCAAAATGGCTTTAGCCTTCATTCAGAATTAGTAACTCAGTCACTTTCCATATACAGTACCAAATTCTAACATTATGATCTTAAGTTACCACAGTTACTTTTTAGGCATCTCATCTAGTGTCCTGGATCAAAAGGTTCAGCATCCCCAGTCCCCACTGCAACAAGCAGAGGAAAAGGGATGCTCCCACAGACTGCTGCTCACAGCACCCCAGCTGGGCTCCTGCTCTGAACAGCCTCTCGTCCTCTCCTGACAATACAGGGAGCAGTCAGAGATTTCCCTCCTAACCTAAAAGCCCAAGTTTGGTGTCTTTCTTAGAGAACGTGACTGTTCCAAATATTCGCAGTGCAGTTTTCAAACTTAACTTGAAATGGCTGTTGTTGGGAAATCCTGATGTGATTACTACCCAAGGCATATGTATGCAGCACAAGTACTAACGCTTAATTACAGATTGTTATGTTATTAAGGCTGCAATGAAGACAAGGGATGTGTTATTGTCGTCTGGACTAGAGAAACGCTACAAATTTCTCTAGTATCCCGAAGTTGGAGAACTACCTGGCCTCAATTCTTATCCCATTAAAACAACAGAGATGTCTGCAGTGACTTCATTATGCACCAGATTAGACCCAGTGAGAGCTAAAGCCTGGTAAGGTGCACAAACAAATTTGAAAATCAAGGCAATAATTATTAAACTGGGCATCAGAGAATGAAGTGTCCATATTGAGGACATCACATTCTCTGGAAATGTAGACTTTTAGAAAAGTTCAGGTCAACTGAATGCAAAAATATTCCATACTTCAAAAAAAGAAGACTAGAAGCTATTTGGGTCAATATATACATTGTTGCAGCCTCTGTGTAATGTTAAGCACACATTAAAATCATGTGGCTCATGCAAACCCTATTTCTTAGGCTTACCCTAAGCCTACCCTAGGATGCTGCCTTTTTCTGGCCCTTCCTCCAAACCTGAAACACCCGCAGTCAGACTCAGCTTGTAATAACACCCACAGCTGCATTCTGGGGCTCTGCTTGGCGACTAGGGGCCTATTGTTATGCCTTGGGCCATGTGTTTATCCCCATCAGCCATTAAACCAGCAGCAATATTGACCCCTAGTCATTATTACTTAAGTCAATATCAGTCTAGTTACTAAGCAGATGAGCTCTTAACCAGGGTTATTAGGATGTGATAACTGCATAGCTGCAAGCAGATCAGATCATTCCCTACCAGTATCCATGATATGTGTAAAAATAATTCTTCCAGGTGGTTCAAAGCAGTTGGCCGTGTGCCTAACAACTCACCTAGACCTTCTGGGACTGCATAATAAAATACTACTTGTCATGTCTTATTGCTTAATTATTGTTATCAGCTTCCAGAATTCCAGTAAACTGGGTGTACTGCATAATGAGCTGATGCTAAGCAAGAAGTATTGTATCACAACTACAAAGAGAGCTATACTACTATATTGTACTGGATATACTATCACTCCAACACAATAAACATCTCAGTCTCTTATATTTTGCCTAGGGAAAAAAAAAGACCAAAACTGTTTACAGTAGACTTCAGTGTGCCTGGATCTTAAACTCTGAGATCCTAAAATCTCTGAGAAAATACTAACAACTCCCTTTGTTAGTATTATCACAGCATGCCTAAAATGTATCTGGAAAGTAGAGGAGGAGACCCCTTAGGCTAGAAGACAGCAAAAAGGAAAGTAAAAGGAGAACGATCATGCTCTCATGTTATGAAATCTCACTTTCACTCATTTACATCGCGATAACATCTCCCTGCTTTTTGTCATCAAGAGCACAAATGCCCAAGGTAAAACAAACAAGCAAGCAAACAAACAATCATTAGCAGAAAATTCCTTAAAAGCAAAATATACATGTAGGAAATCAAGCAGAAGAAAACAAATGTAAACAAAAATCCAGAAAAAACCTCTGGTTTTGCTGTTCTCTAAGAACTTACCTACCTTTTCTCCTAGGTATTTCAAATACCTTTCCAAAACCATGCATATGCACAGTTTATAAATAAGAAAACAGGAGAATAATAAAGGTTAAATACATGATGTAATATAAATACATCTATATGACAAATGTTAAATACATTATTTCCCTTGGCAGGTGGGCTCCTCATTCTTTCAGAATTACTTAAGCTTACTATCCTCACTAAAATAAGTTTTTTATTAATTTTTACTGCCATTAGAAGTAGAGAACAAATTCAGCTCTTGGAAGATGAGCTGGATGTTATTCTGGTTTATTTATCATCAGAAGAACTGTTAATTAAATTCTCAGTGCAAAATATCACTGTAGATGCATCAACCCAAAATAACCCAGCTTGGCTTTCAGTGTTTATTAGATTCTGGTGTATGTTTTCCTGCTTGTGCTCAGGAATAAAATAGCAAAACAAAACAAAACTCTAAAAAAACTTTTTAATGGAAATTTGTCTAGAAGGCACTAGAAAACAATTCCCATGGAATGAAAATTTTTGTGGCTACCGCTGGTCAGACAGCAAGGCAACACCAAGTTGGAGATAGGTCAGATGCCCCTGATTAGTCCTTGTGCACTTGCTGCTGGTGCAGTAGCAGATGGAGAAGCCAAGCCACCAGTAGCACAATGCAGAGACAGAGGGAGATGGGGGTCTGCAAGCAATCATCTTGAGAAACTTCTCCCCAAAGACACAGAGTTCAGGGAGATCACAGTGCACGCACTCTGGAAAATGCTTACTCATGAGAGCACCCCATTAGCTTTTGGACTTGGAGCCAAAGCATGTTGGCACCAGTTGAAAAGATGTTGAAGAGCAGCATGCTGTATAGCAATCCTGCAGCGTGCTGCCTTGGCCCTCCTGCAGACAAACAACCCTGCTGATTACAGCAGGGGTTTTAGGGTGGACCGTATGCGCATGGGACTCTGCAGGTGCCCTCTCAGGTGCCGTAGAAGGCAACTCAGAAAATCTAGTCTGTCCTCAATGGGTTTAAATTCTTACTGTAGTAATCAGCACCTCCACAGAACAGCCCATACATTTAATAAAGGCTGAAATTGGATTAAAATAATAAGGAGTTGTTTGCTCAGTCTTAAAACCCTGGAGGCACTTGGTGAGTGCAGTCAGTATTGGTCACATTTCATAAGTGCCCAGAGGAGAAAATGAGAGCCGCTTCAGGGATCCTGAGCGTTAGGAGACACCAGAGGTGCTGACTGCATGGCTGGTGCTCTGCTCCATGGGCAACGCAGACAATCCTTGCTGCAAGAAGCAGTTCTGCTTGTCTGAGGGGATGAAGTGACTCTTTTGGATGGTGTCTTTGGCCACCTTGACTCACTCTTTGTGCAATGCCTGGAATTTTGCAGGGTTGAGGCTGAAGAGAAACTGTGCCAGAATCAACCCTTTCCCCCTTTTTTCGCTAAGGGATGAATGCCCATTCCATACCTGGGACAGTGATTCTCCCAAGGAGAGCGCATGGGAAGAGAAGTGATCAGGTTAAATGCTTCTTTAGATTCCTGCTATATCTGTCCAAATCTCTTCCTACAGCTGCCTATCCTTTGTTTACATCATTTCTTTCCAAATTCAATTGACAACACCACAGCCCTCTTGCTAGTTATCTCTTTGCCCTTACTCTACTGTCCCCCAGTGCCCACAGCCTGAAAGCAGGTACTGATAGGTATTATCACATAAAGTTGCACAGCATCTGGAGCATCTTTCTCAGCCAAAATAAACTTAAGTCTTTCTTGGTTTCATGTTGTTCTTTGTCAGAAACTTTTCCACTTAAAAATATTGCACAGTCCTTTATGTTCACCCCTTTTCTGTATGTCTTCCATCTAGCCCATGCTAGCAGATCACGGGCTTTGCCAGTTGGCAATGCCCTTCAGAGCCAGATCAGCATGCTAGCCTCCTAACTCAGCTTTCTGAAAAGACAATGGCAAAAAAGTTTATCACCAATCCTGATCACACGTGGAGCACAAACCCAAAACCTAGACTTCAGAGAATATTTCTGAGGGAGAAAATAACACTTTTCCCATTTTATTGTCACTTCACCAATGTCCTTTGCACTTTGTCTCACAATCTTTTCTTCTTCTATTCATGACTCTCCTCAATACTTTGCACCATAAGGTGGTTTTAGCAGTTTCCTGCTAGATACAGTTTTACTGGTCCCTCTACCACAGTCTTAATTTAGTTTCCTATGTAAGTGTCCATGGACAGGTGATTTATACTCCCCACTGAGTTTGTTAATATCAAATGAGACTGGGACACCAATTGAACCCAAGGAAAATGCTGTGTTCAAGCTGGAAGCCTGAACCTTAGAGCTTTCAGATGTTGGAAAATTAAAAGGTAATCAGAGACTCCTCTGGAGAAAAGCAAAACTTTTCATTGAATGAATCATCTACAATGATTTTAATGCTATTAAAAACAGAATGTGTGAATACAGGAATATAACAATGAATAATTTTATGGCCCATGGGTCATAATGAATTGTTTGGGTCCTTTTTCTCAATGACAACAAATGCTACTGTGACTGAAATTACTCAGTATGAATCCTCCAAAGAAAAATTGTGGTGCTTCTGCTACGGATGTCCAGATAAATGATACTGTTCCCTCAATTTATTCATAAACCTATTTCCTATTACAGAGTTGACACATTATGGTTTGTAGAACCGTGATTTTTTCAGTGAAACATGAAAAAACAGCTCTGACGAGGTGTTGCTAAAAAATGGAGGCTTTGTATTACCCCAAAATGGAGATTACTTTCTGTCTGTGCAAAGTAGTTCCATGACTTTGCTTGGAAAGGATATATTTGTTCATGTCATTTCACAAAACTGAGTGCAACTGCAGCATACTGTGTGTTATCCCAGAAATAGCAGCATTTCAGTGCTGGAAAAAAATTATTCCTGTATGTAAAGGGTTGTAGTTGCAGAACTATAGGGAGGAGAAAAAGGCTTTACAAGTATCATGTCCATGATATATACAAATAAGTATTACTGTGCCACATAATGAAATTGTAATAGTTGCTACCTCAAAAAATTGTATGCAAGGTGACTGTAATAAAATACACCAAATCTGGCTAATACAAATCTTGCCTTCTTTGAGTTTTGAAGATTAAACCATGACCTTTCAAATTTGGAATTCAAAAAATTACTGGAACCACCATGAAGAGAAGTTGGAAAACAACCAAAGAAGTTCAAGCTATCTTGGGTGAAACTGAATGGAGTATTTGGAAAAGGACATTAATAATAAAGCTCCTTTTCTGCATTTTGAAACTTTCTCGGTTGTGGATCTATATTTTTTGCTATGGAAATCATACCTGTCAGCAACAGCTCTAACGTTGTTGCTCTACTGCCTTTGTAAGTAATGAAGAAGAATAAAACTTCTCTCTATTTCAGAAATATGATAACAGCACTAGCTGTTACCCAAAGAAGTTATCCTGCAACATGTGGAAAAACACGATACCTGACAAAAATCAAGACAATCTGCACAAGGGCTCTTGGGACACTGCCATGGCGGGACCAGTAGAGACTCCCATGAGGGAAATACCAACAATGGCAGTGACCTCCTGTATATCAGAATGCACAGTGGTGGTGGTCTCTGCCCACTCCCACAACAGGGGCCCTTAAGCAAAATGCTCAGCTTGCTGCCCTCCCTGGGCAGCCCTGCTGCACACTCTCCACTCAGGCCATTCACTAAATCTTGCAGTGTGACCCTTAGTCAGCACATCCTCATCCGCTGCAAAATACTGATGACTAGGAATGACTTATTAAATTAAAGAGCAGATAAAGTAGAAAGAAAAGATCAGAGGAAAAACATCCTTAAATCATCTTTACTTCGTATCAGCCTATTGGAGTGCATGGAACACACAGATAAATAGTAAACAGAGAAAAAAGGGAAGGCAAAAAAAAAAAAAAAGCCAAAATGATGCTGCAAAATTGTACCGATAGTAATGTTTCTACTAAGCCACAATAGAAAGTGCAAGAAGGTGGAAAGGAAGCAGATGGACAGTCTTGTAGGTGGTCTGAATGAACAACTCCGGAATTTGTTTTGAGAGACATGTAAAATTAAGTTAACCATTCCTACTGTTTATTCTGGAAGAGTATCAAGTCCTATGCAAAAAGTATGAGGTTTTGTTGTAGCTGAAATGGTTGAAGAACTGGATTATTGTGGGTACATCAGTAGAATGACTAAAACCTGTTTAGGCAGTATCAGACTCACAAATTATTTTCACAGAAACAGGCCATATTTCATTGTAACTTACTACACATATTTAGGTGAAATCCAGAGTTGCTGAAAGGGAACTAGAATGAAAGGCCCTAGCAAGACCCTTGCAGGAATGTAGTTTGCATGCACAAAAAATCCTGGGCAAGGGTGCAAAATGATGTACTACCCTGATTGCAGCTGTGAAATACGAGAAATCACTGTGGCCTTGAAGAGCTGGGACATTCCCAGTGCAGGACTGTGGTCTGCTGGACCTCTGCAGCAGGCAGATCCAGCAGTTCCTCAGTTTCCATGTTCAGAAGCCTGGCAGTGCACTCTACCAAATAATGCTTGGCTGGATTTCTTGCTTCTTATTCCCTATGCAGCAGCAGTATGCCATTTCTATTGTAGTGTGCTCAAATGAACATGAGAATGAACCCTTGTAAAATAATAATAATCAGTTTTCTACAGAACTAGCAGAGCTAGGCAACCTCAGCAAAGGACTTTAAGGCATGTCTTAAAGCTGAGTGAGAATGCCATATAAAATATCTACTTGCTGTTGGGTTCCCAGAGGTAGCTTTAGATGTTTCAGCCTGAGTGGAAAACAAAAAAAAAGACCCTTTGCTCCAGCGCACCTCCATGTTCTTTTGCCACCCAAGTAGCTAGGATGGAGCAGTGTGTGACTCACAGCCCATCAATATTTTTATCCACTGTACTTGCAGCGAGTAACAAGACTAACACCCGGCATACCAGAGAGCTGGTGGTCTTCCAGCTGGGCCATGGACAGGTTGTGCTGCCAGGGCAGGCAGGTTCCAGGCAGCCTGTGCCCGGGCTGAACGCAGGTGGTAGGGCAGCAAAAACTACCTTGCAGGAGCTCTCAGCTTCCAGCTGCACCCCCAAATTAAGCAAGTGATAGTGTACATATAGTCATTCAAAACCCATGGCTTAATTTGCACCCCTCTTAAGGAAAGAGGAAGATTTAAAACTGGCTTGAAAAGGGAGCATGCATTGAGCCTCTGGACTGCAGGTCTCCTCAGGCTGGTATGATAGGACATAAACAGTATCTCGTCCCTGGAAACCAAATGTAATTCTGCCACTTGCTATCCTTCAACAAGAATTAAAAACCTGCAGAACCCACCTCCTGAAACCCAAACTATATCTATACCGTATCAACAGACCATTCTTCTCTCTCTTGCTCAGAAGGTTCAAAACTGCTCAAAGGAAGCTCAAAGCTGCTTCCTGATGCCAACTGACATTGTCTTACCATTGTTTTTGCTGCTGCTGCTGACTTAATTATTCATCCAATTTTGCGGTACAATGGGTATCATTGCTTTCCATGTGTTTATTATAATTTATTGATAAAATTTAAGCATCATCTTAATCAATAAATAGGATCTAATGACTTTAAACTCATTTATTTCCTGTCCAACAGTGGAGAAAAAATCATTTTATTTTCATGCAGAACCATATGGGAGTTTGTTGCAATTTTCAGGATAAGTTTATTCAAAATCATTAATTTCTAATTTGTCTTGTCTTTTTTTTAAAAAAATCCATTCTCATTGAAGTTAAATAAAATATTTTTTTTTTTTTTTTTTACTTCTAACTTCTTTTTCCACTGAACAAAAAGAGGGAAATTACTCTGATATAAAAATATTTTACTTTTTCCATTGGGAACTAAAGCAAAATGTTACTTGGTGTTATTTTTATCTCACTTTAAGAGAGAAAGTTGAAAGTGAGACAAAATGTTATTTTTAAAAGCAATAGTGTTGCTTTCCTCACTTTTTTAAATATTTAACTCCCCCTTTTCTATGGGGAAAGTGGGAGGGGTGGAAAACGGATGAAATACCAACTGAAATGGACATTTCACCACAAGCAAATAAAAATTTTCTTTTCTTTGCAGTTTAAAAAGTAATCAATAAAATTTAAGTAATGTAATTCAAAATACTTGAAATGAATGTCGGTCAAGTAATTTTTATTTCTCATGTAGTTAAACATAAAGCTTGCCATCTTAAAAAGTAAAGTATTTCCTCTCTTGAAGAGTGTCTCCTGAAGTCCAAGTCCCTGGCTGCTCACTTAGGTGCCCATGGCCTTTGCCGTATCACTGCTGAAGGAGAAGCTCCTCCAGCTTGAGGATGCTGGCATGAGGTTGCCTCCCTACCTAAAAAAACGGGGGAAGGCAAGGGGAGTCGCCTTTATGAACAGCATGGCCAGCTTCTTGCAGGGACGTGCAGGGCTCCTGACTCATCACATCATGGCCAGTGGCTGCAGGATGACACTTCTGCTCCGCTGGGGTCAGAGCGATGTGCCGACTGTCCCTCTGTGCCTGTACTGCTGCTGTGCTCTGCTGAGTTGCCCTAAAGGATCAATGCATGGAGAAGACTCTAGGAGGTCAAGGCTGGACCATGTAGGGGTGGTGGAGCTGCTGACTGCAAGAAATGGGGAATGTTGGGTCACACACGTGGGAGTGGGTGTATTGAGAGTGACTGTAACTGACATTGGGAAGGCATCAGGTAAGGTACAAAGTGGTATGGGCATTATTTCTTATAATATTGGTGGCGTGTTCTTGACTTCATTATGCATCAGAAAACACCGTGAGGATGATGGAGCACTGGCACAGATTGCCCAGAGAGCCGGTGGATTCTCCATCCATGGAGATACTCAAACATGACCTAACACAACTCTGAGGAACCTACTGTAAATGGCTCTACCTGAGCAGGGAAATTAGATAAGATGACCTCCAGAGGTCCTTTTCAACCACAGCCATTCTGTGATTCTGTCACCACTGGTGCAGGCTGGCAAATCTTCATCACTAAAATATGTCATGCCCCTCCTTATGAAGACATACCCGCTTTAGGAACCCACTTCATGATGCATTGTGCACTCCTCAGATTGACTTTTCTCAAGTGAAGATCATCGTCTGAACCACATCACTTTCAGGAAAGTTCTTAAATTGGTCTGAAGTAATGCATGTGGATATTTATTTCTTTTATGCTAGGCATGACTTTTGGCCTAGGACAAAGGGTAAGGGTTTGTGCATCACAGAATCATAGAATGTTTTGGGTTGGAAGGGACCTTACAGATCATCTAGTTCCACCCCCCCTGCCATGGGCAGGGACACCTCCCACTAGACCAGGTTGCTCAAAGCCCCACCCAACCTAGTCTTGGTGCATCATTGAAACCTCATTTAAAACTGGAAGACAGGACTTGAATGAAACCTCAATATTAGTGGCTAACAAACGGCACACAAAACCAAGAAGTATGTTCTAGTTTTAGACTTCAAGTGCTTTATTTAAAACTGCCTGTTTACTTTAAAGAATACCAGATCCACAAGATCTACATGTAATATTGTACTATATTCAACTGGGGGACACCGGTTTGGTATTGAACATACTGAAGGAACAAAATCAAACCAAAGCAAAGTGAATAAAAGCCAGACAGCAGTGGGTATCAATCATCATCTTTAAAACAGCAAGACACATTCCACAGTCCACATGAGTTTTGCGTTTCTTCTGCTGAAGTGGTGTATCGATGTGATTTGGCTGCAGCGAGGAAGCTGGTATCACTGTCAAACAGTGATGGTCACATGACACCGAGTCAGCTTTAGGCAGCACATCTCCACATTTCACCCAGCAGTGGATCTGTTGATATGCTCCATATTGCAGAATATAAATGGCTTTCCAGATAGGGAAAGATGACGACAAACAAAACTACCCGAGTGAAATACTGACACGGCAAGTCACAGCATGAACACTGACCATGGAGCTGGGAACCTGCAGACACATCCAGGAGGTCAAAGCCTCTTTTCTTGTCTAACTTCCATCTTAGATGAAGTGGCATATGCTTGTGAATTGATGAGGGCAGAGGTCTGCATCCCTTGAAGAGTTTAGTGCAAGACCATTCTCTTCCATAGGCAGCCTCTTGTCCTTAGGGTTTTAGTGCGTGACACATCTCCCATCACAAGACAGTTCAACTGCAACAGTTCACCTTTTATCATACCATGTTCTAGCTGTGTATTATTTTACAGCTATATAAAACAGAGGACTACCTCATCAGACTACTCCAAACATATCTGTATGACATACCTCTATGTAAGCATTTTCTTCTTTGATACGATACATTCTTTTCACCTCTTACTTTTCAAATTAATGGGCATTTTTCCAGTTATGTATATCTTCAGTTTTTCACAAAATAAGAAAGCGCAAAAAAGCACATATGATGCATTTTGTGTACTATTGTGTACATTTCTCAGAGCAATGCATTTAACCTGCTATGCTTGTGAGGCAAGTAATTGTTTACCTTTATGTCCGGGAACCACTACCAAGTATTCTGCAACCAGTCAGCAAGTCTCCTTGGCAAGCCCCTTCCATTCTCCAGAGACCAGCTGCTCTTGTTGATGGCTGAAATATAGGCATATCCCAAAGCTAAGTATTGCAGTGGGAGAAGCCAGAAGCTGGCTTTCTCCTGTGAGCAGCATGTGGGAAGTCTCGAGGGTACCTATAATTATAATACATTATTAGGGTGGGAGTCATATATGACACGGCCACAGCAGAGTGGACATTATTTCTAGGTAGGCATCTATACTACCCTACGGAAACTGCCAGGGTCAGTGAGGAAACTCCAAAGTCACAGCTGGGCTCAGATAAACAGGGGTACCCAAAAAAGCAACACTCTGTACCTATGAATACCTTGCAAACTTTAGAAAAACTGCTGGCATTTTGTCTACATCTATGACGATGCATATGTTTTGTCAGCAGCGTCAGCTGTAGTGAAGAATGAGCACCGTTGCTCTTCACCTCTGTGTCATCTCAGCTACCTGACATGGCTGTAAAAATGCCGGTCCGCACTCTACAACCTTCAGACTAATGGCAGCTCAGAAAAACAGTTTGCTTTGGATGCAACATCCAAACGCATCGTGGTATATTAGCCAAGGCTCTCAATGCAGAGGAACTATTCATATTAAAAACATCAGGTGCTATAGGCAGACATAACATTAGGGAGGAGCACCTACAACAATGGTGTTTCAATCTTTGTTGGGTGCCTCTAGGCAAGTAAGACAAGTAACTGAGCAGTAACAACCTGAAATGCATGTTAATTAGAATGAGTCCCGGAACAAAGTACATATTCTAAGAAAACAGGACTGATGTATTGGTTCATCCAGGCAAGTACTTTGTGTTTCTGAGGAGCAGACAGGGAATTTGAGCAGTTAGTACTGGAAGGAGCTGCACACAGAGGAAGTGTCTTCTCAGTCAAGGACCAGAGGTTATCTTAAAAAGCAGGCTAGAAACATTTATACCCTTACCAAGTCACAGTGAGATTTCTCCCACATCACTTTAGCCATATAAACAAGAGGCTTAGTATAAACCAGTGCCTTGCTTCTGTCAGTAAAGCGAGAGGAACATCTCACAGGGGCTGATTTATCTGACTGCCCTATCCCATTTTAGGAGAGGGCACAACACTTTCAGGAGGTGATTTGAGTTTATCTCTTGAGTGGGTCTCAGTGAGTATTGATGCGCAGATGCCTAACTTTTATGTGGAGGGAATGAAGCCTTTGTTTTGGTAATTGGAGAAGTTTTCCAATACCATTGCTCCCTAGAGTTGCTTGAGCCTGGTCAAAATGAGTTACCCAAAGCCGTTTGAACTTCTGGAGCCTTAAGAGTGTGGGTTTCATCAGCTTGTCCAAAACTAGGTCTTTTAAGTCATACATCCACAGGCCTTGAATATGCGCAGAAAGGCTACGTTTGAACTATATTATTAAGCAAAATGTTTTCAAATGAAAAAAGGTAGCCAGAATATTTAGATAGGTGTTTGAGGGGGTGGGGGGAGGTGGGGAAGTATGACTTAAATTTTGCTGCAGTGCTACGGCAGGATGCAGGAGACAGGACCCTTGCCCTCGGACAGCGGAGCCGCTTTGCCACC
>VXBO01011844.1:7780-22048 GCA_013400135.1 Rhinoptilus africanus | reverse complement strand
TTTTTTTTTTTGAATTATTTAATCTCCAAACAGTGCCATTTATCCTCCTATCATTTTATAACTGATAATGATCTGTTAGGAGGAGTTCACTGTTCCTTGGGAGATTCATGTTTGTCTATCCACGTATTTCTGTAAAGACTGCAGAATGAATATCACAAAATACATTACATATGCAAATGAAACTGTGCAATTTCATATTTTTCACACATTTTGTAGTATTATTTGTCTCTAAAGTGCCTAGAATTGTTTCATTGAAAACTTTGAATCTTTAGTGAATTTACCTGTGAAAACCAACAAACTTGTATGAAAATAACCAGAATAATTATGCTACCCTTCCATAGATTTTCTTGAAGCTATGAAAGTGTACAGGAAGGGAGGATGGAGCACATTTTTATACTTTGTCCCCTGTTTTATGCCGATAATGGTCTTTTTTCTGTTGTACTTCCCCTACCCCACAGCCCATTTCCATTCCCGAGTCTTCCTTTCTCTTTTCCTCAGTGGGATTATGGTATCACTGTCTTGCATTCCTGTTGTTTCTCCCTGTCTATAGCTATCTTAATGACTTGGACCGCATAGCAGATTCCACCTATCTGCCAACTCAGCAAGATGTGCTCAGAGTTCGAGTCCCAACAACAGGGATTATTGAATATCCATTCGACTTACAAAGCGTCATTTTCAGGTAGAAAAAGTTTTAACACCCACTTGCTTTGTTTCTGTTGTTTATTTGTACATTAGTAATACCATGTATAGGATGTTGGTAAAAAATGCATAAAAACCCAAATGATTTTAGAATTTGAGTTTGGTCAATATATTTTAATGTAGTTGTCCACATCTAATAAGGAGCTGATGTTAAAAATGTCAAAATGATGACAGGCAATTAGATTTGTCTTTTTCTGAAGGTAGCTATTACTCACAGAAATCCTGCAATTCGTCTTTTCAATAATGTATATCAAAGTTTCACTATGAATAACAATCTGAAAATAGAATCACGTGTCCTCGTAATTCATGTAAATTAAGGAATACAAAGCTACCACTTGTGTAGCTGATTTTTAGAGAGAATTTACTGTCTTTTAGGGAGAAATCATCCTACTTTGGTGCAAGTACAGTTGTTTAAAAAATAACTATGCAATTGCAAGTTAGACACTTGTGTTCAGTTATGCTGAGATACAGGATGAAGTGGGAATACATTGTGAGCAAATCAGAGTTTTAATTTTGGCTACTAAAAATTTTAGTCCATACATACTGTATTCTACTCGCCCTCTTAAAATGGGGCAGCTTTAACAAGTTGGGAATTTTGACTCTTGACAGTTGGGTGTGGAAAGGCAGACCGCCAAGTCTACTCTGTCCACATCTCTTTCTGCTGAATACAGCAGATTCGACACATTGCCAAATCATGGCGAGACCTTTGTGTCTCAGAAATCTGAGGGTTTTGAGACCCACAAAAATTTAAATACAGAAAACACATCAGACTAAAAAGCAAATATGATTGTCTACTTACAACAGGTTCCATTAAACATAGTGGAAAAAGTCACTAAGCGAAACAAACCAAACTCTGTTTTCAACTAAATTCTCAAATTTTGTCGTTGTGTGTGCTTGTGTGTTTTATCTGTTAAGGTATTCATGGAGTTGATGTAGATGTTAATTTTGCAGAATGGTGGATGTAGGAGGCCAACGATCGGAAAGAAGAAAATGGATACACTGCTTTGAAAATGTTACATCTATCATGTTCCTAGTAGCTCTTAGTGAATATGATCAAGTGCTTGTGGAGTCAGACAATGAGGTAAGCAAACTTCAGCAAAAAGCACCAGTTTTAAAGAAAAAAATAACCTCACTTGTTCAGTTCCAGGTGTTTTCCAAATGCATCTACCAGCAGTCATACATAACTGCACCCAGTGGGTGGAGTGAGAAGCACTACAGGGGGCGAGAGGGGAGGAGGGGATCAGTCTTCAGATATGGCAAAAATGATCTGCTCCATGGAGGATTCAAAGAAACCTATCTATTTTATAATGAATGGGAATACAGTTAAATATAGAGAAATGTTCTTGGTGTAGCTGTTTGTGCAGTTAGTGTTATGTAGCAGAGCCACAAAAATAAGCAATGGAAATTAAGACAAAACTTATAAATTCCTTGCTAGAACAGACCCTAAAGCAGTAAACGTCATTCCTTTGACTTAAAGCATAGGATGTATATTGTGTCTTTATTTCAAAAAATAACAGAAGCAGGAAAGTGGATATGCTGAAGGGGCAAAACACACTAGTACTGAGTATTTTGAATGTAGTTTTACAGAGTAGGGAGATTCTTTAATGTTTAAGATATTTTGTCCTTCCTGAGGGCTATTTTAAGTTTTTCATCAAACCTTTAAGAGTTAATCACTGTCACTGTCCTATGCAAGTTTTTTAACACATACTTACAGAAGTTAGATGAAAGAAAGAAAATATTTGAATGTTCTTCATGGCTGCATACATGCTGATTTCACTGTTGAAGAGAATGGTTGACATGAAAAGGTAAAATAGGTATCCCCAGACATTCACGTTTGTATGCTGAACGTCTTTCAGCATTCAGTTTTTAATAAAGCCTGGGAGCTCTGAAAGCTTTTGCATTTATAGTCTTTCCATAAAAGAAAAATATTGTTATATTAGTTATATAATCAACTACATTATTCAAAGCTGAATTTACAAAAATGATGATGTAATCTACACCAACTTCATCTCCTGTAATTTTGGAAGCTAGACATGTGTAGATAAAAAGGGAACTCAGTCAGACTTGCTTCATTTCAAGCCAAACCAGAAATGTCTGGATCTGTCTTACTTTGTTTGCATTACTCTTATGTAGCCACAAAGTCAACGCAGAAGTATTAAGCATTTTAATTATACAAGTCAAAATGAAATATATTGGAAATCATGTAAAGAAAAATTAGTCATGATAATTTTCAAATGCTATTCTGACTATCCAAAGTAAACTTCCAAACTTCCTGATTTAGCTATCTGTCAGTGTTTTTTGGTTCCCTATTAAGTTTATCCTGTTCTAGTTAGATGGCTTGCTCAGACCCTTGCTCTGGTTTGTCAGATAATTTCAGTGTGCAGATCATTACTTAGAGCATCCCCACTGTGAAAGACAGAGCAGTATCTTCCTAGGCTGAACCATTTGGTGTGTACAATTTTGCTCAGTGTTCTCCTAAGCTAAAATGGTTCCTGTGTTGTGAACTGAATAGAACATCTGGACCGTCTTCAAACTAAGCGTTCATCTGGGCAGCTTAGTTTTGGCTTTCAGCAAGGTATAGCCTGTCTGTCTAGATTTTGGTGGTATACCAGAGCACTGTTTTTTTCCCTGAATTTTCCCTCCCCTGTATCTCTAAGTGTTACAGTCCAATAACACATGAGAGAAGAATGGGTTTATTTATTCCACATAAAACACAGCATGGTTTGTCTGAATATGAGTGTGGCAGAAGCATGGGAAAAGGTTTTAAATGTGTTAGTTGACACCTTGAATTAAGAAATTTACTCACAAAAAACATTTTTGTTCTTTAATGGGGTGTGACAAACTCAGTAGGGAAGACAGTAATTTAATTTGGAGACTTTGGTTATCAGTAAAGAGATACTTTTTGCACTTACCTTTAAATTATGAAACATTAAATACTAAAATTTTATCACCAAAGTGAGAGAGTGTGTGTAAACGCCCGACTTTCTTCATATGTATGCCATCAGTGTGATACTATGATAGAATCTAAGCCTTCTTTAATCTGTGTGCCTCTTACTGAAACTAAAAGATCTGACTGGACAACTTGCAGTGTTCTGCTACTCCCTTTGCATTGCTTTCATGGCCTGATTAAGCAGTATGATTTTTGTTAGATGGCCTACTTTCTTTTTCTAATTAGTCCACTGCATGGTATTGCCTGAAGTCTTTTTCCTCATAGTATGTTTTCATAAAAAAGCCTATACTTTTTAAACTTCTGTGGCTTTTTTTTTAGTTAACACATTTTTTCATTAATCTCATTTTCAGGAGTAAACACAAATCTGTAAGAATTCTTATTTGCCATTCGATGCACTTGTGTTTATATGACCATCATTATGAAACTGGTTTAGAGCCCTTAAGACTCTTGATTTGTATTTCAAAATGTATTGCCTGATGGACTCCCAGTTGTAAATCCACTTCTTCCCTTGTTTAGCTTTTTCAGAAGAAATACTTTTGGATTATAAATCAGATGAGGCTATACTGAGTTGAAAAGCTTTGCTAGACTCTCTCAAGGGCTTTTATCCTCTGGATTTATGTGGTGTTGAGCTGGGAACTGTTTCTGTCTTCATGCCCTTGGAGGAGTTAAGTATTAAAAGTTCTGAGGAACGTATTAGAACTACTCTGTAAGGGGACATCATACATAGAAAATAAAACAAGTGTTCAGACCGCGTGTTATTCAGAGTCTCGTGTACGGTGACTCTTAAATGATGCATCCATGAAATTGCACTTCCGTGGCAAAGATCTGCATCTCTAGAGTTGCATGTTTCAGTCATGAAGAAAACCGCACATGCCTACCCAACTGTTTTTCGACTAGGATCCCTCTAACAGGCGATACTCAGAAACAACGTCAGCTTTCCTCTCTTAAGTATGTGTCTAGATCGTACATACCTAAGCATCTGATTTTGGTGCATAAATATAAAAAAAGAAGAATTGGTAAGGACGGTATATTCCAAGATATCTTTCAAAATTTCAGATGATGTACAGTTTTGAAATGCCTGTCTCTTCCTAAATACATGAGAAAGGAGAGACAGCTAACTGTTCCAAATTCTGCCCTTAATAAAACAGTAAGTCTGTCTAGATTCATTGGTGGAAATGAGGGCAAAATTTGATCCAGAGGACATAATATGCTAATGACATTAATAGTACTGTAAATTAAGTAAATCGTCCCTCAGTCTGATATGATGTGAGGAAGGAGAACATGTTATAAGTTAAATTATCAGATGTTTGACCTTATAACTTTTTCAGAAAAGTCTGACAGAATTAGAGGTGAGATAAAAAATGAAGGAGTCATCTCTCTAGTAAATTAATTTATGATGTATTATGTCCTCTAGGTCAGGCTTTTGCTCTGAATTGTACCAGCAGATCTGGAGAAATTTGCAGTTCTATCATAAAGCAGAGTTTAGAACTTTTATATTTTGAAAACCAACTTGTTTTCTTAATTAAAGAATTTTTTTCTAGATTTAATTCTTAATTAAAGGATTTTTTTCTAGTGTATTAATCCATATTCAAGGATATGCTGCATTTAAATCCGTATCACAGGTAGCTCTTCTAAGCATTGAAAATGTCACGGTCTTAGTGTAGTAAATGCAAAAACAATTTCCACCTTTATAAGAGAAACAGTAACCACTTGCAGTTGTGGAAGGACTAGAGACGTCACAGTATACCTGTAAAATCAGGTTTCATAAAAAAGAGGTTTTGATTATCGTTGCAGAGCTTGTTAAGTACTTGAAAATGGCAAAATAAAGGATTATATTTATTGATGTTTTCCTTCTGCATTAGTGCACTGAAAGTTTTAAGGCACGTATGATTTCATGTAGCTTGTATAGGTCTATGGTCTCATGAAAATGTGGGCTTTTTGTAGGTAGAGGTCTTTCTTTTTCTGTGTTCCCAGAGGAAAATCAGAAAAGACAGGCTACAATTTCCTCAGTTCAGCTGAGTTAATGAATTAATAGACTAAGTGAAATTTTAACATTTTCAAAACTGTGAAAAAGCAAATACTGCTTTTCTTGAGCTACCATCAAAGGCTTCAAAGCTACAGAGGCATTGGACAGCATAAAGTATTAACTGATAAAAGATAATTTTTAGATGTAAATCAGTATGAGTATTCTGAATAGCCATTGCACAAAATTGATTTGGGGAAAAATGCCAGTTTAGATTATTTTTATCAGAGCTGGTATGTTTTGGTTTAAAAAAAAAAAACGAAATACAGTTCTAAAATGTGAAGTTTAACAAGATTGGAAATAAGTGTTGCTAATATTTACATGTAATATTCCTTCCACTTTGACTTATGAGTAAGGAATTTCACTAATGCCCAGTGTTATAAATACATATTATGTATCCTGTGTATATACAAGTATCTTATATATACATCTCTATGCCTTAGGAAAACAATATTTTTTTCATTATTTTACTTGTTAAGCAATTTCTTTTCATTGATAAATGAAACCACATATGAAAGAATCACTGAAATGTCTCTTCCTTTGTTAAAATAGTAATATTAATATAACTTCAAAAGCTTTTATTTCGTAGGTAGTTTATATGCTGGGTTTTTACTGAGAACCATTGTTGGTTCTTTTTAATCAGAAAAGGAGGAGATTCTTGTCAAGCGTAGTCCTGATTTTTTCAAAAAAAGCTGTTGTTTTAAAGCTTTTTTTTAAGCTTTTGTTTGGTTTTTTTAGAGGGGGGTGTGGGGTGTTTTTTCAGCGCTTGTACTGTGTCTTAATAAATTGCTTGATTTAGTTGCAGCCAAAATTGTTAGTTTTAATGTAATAATGTGTAACTGAATTCCTGTTAAACCAGTGTTTCCTTCCCTTCCCTTTAATCATCAGAGTTGTCATCCGATTTGTATTTAAAAGTTTTATAGAAAGTACCACCTTCTTATAATTCTTGTATTTACAGATTTGATCACAGATTGCAGTTCTTGCTGGAAATGTTTCTAATACATGAAGCAGGCTGGAACGGCTAAGTTTTTAAAATAATAGCAAAATTGATTCCTTGGCTTAAGAAATCCTAGGTGCATGCCATTACTTCCTGTGTGTCTCCTTTCACACATGTTAAACTGTTGTCTAGGTTCTGTGATCTTGAGAAATGCCATATTGCTCACGGACATCCACAAAAATGATTCCATAAAGATAATTTTCCCGGCTTCTTGCTTTTGCCTTGTGTTCATGTGTCCACTGGCTTTCACTTCCTTACCAAATAGAACCAAATGGTTTTTCTGCTCTAAGGACCTGCATCATCTAAGCTGATATTGTAACCAGGTTGAATCTTTCTTGTGCCAGTCTTGATCAGTCATTTTTAAAACATTCGAACAAATATTTTTGCATGTGTTGCCTTTCTCCTCATTCCGAACAGAGAGCGTTCCCCAGAAATTTGCCTAAACCTGCTCCGTTGCTGCTGTGTAATGTACAGTGGTGTGGCAACCAGAGTTGTGTGAAAACTGCTGCTGGCACTGTTGAGAATTCTGCTGCTATAACTTGATGCTCTCTCATTCAGTATTCAGCATCTTGTTTATAAACTTTTAAATCTGTGGCTGTTACTTAGGAGCAAAGTGCAGCCGTGATCCCCCATCAAGTCTTCTAGCTTTCTGAAATGCAAAATAGCAGCTTCATTTACTAGTAGAAGATGTTTGCATGGCACTTGCAGTAGGAAACTATTTTAAGATGTGAACAGAACCAGTAGATCTGGAAGAGGCTCGAGCAATGTTTCCAAAAGCCTTTGCACAAACCTTGCAGGCATTCACGGGGGTACTTAGTCAAGTGGAACAGGAGAAATGGAAGGAAGAAGGGACATGTGACTGTTGGAGTTCCTTTTGGAAGCAGCGTGGAGCTAAATAATCTGGGAAGAAAGTTGTTCTTAAAAATGCTGTGTCCGAAACATTACCACCAGGGGATTATTAAAACTGTCTAGTGACTTAATAGTCTGTAAATACAGTGACCCTCAGTTAAACTATGTTTAGCTTGGTGTTCATACATCATGAAGTCTGAAAGGTGATAGTTACATATAAGTGAGTGAAGCAGAATTGGTAGCTGAGAGAGGCAGGATCTCTATCCTGGAGAGAGGTGTTCAAAGCTTGACAGGACACAGCCATGAGCAACCCCATCTAAGGACAAAGTTAGTCCTGCTGGGAGCAAGGAGTTGGACCAGATGACTTCCATGGGTGTCTTCCAACTTAAATTCTTCTGTGATTCTAAATAGAAAAATCATATTTTAACAAGAGAAAGATTTTGTTTGTTTGTTTCTTTGTGAAGCATTTTTGTGGTCATGCCATAAGGTTTTGCCATAGCTTCTTTAAAACCCTGAAGAACCCTACTTTTTTTGATGGTGGATAGCTGAATAATGTAGTTACCTTCACAGTACTTAATTTGCATTGAAGAACTGCCTTGCAGTTTTATCAAAACTAGCCCTTGTGTGGAGGCAAAACAGAATATTTAGAAAATCAGCACTTCAGTACCTCAGCCGCAAGTGCAAATTGAAACCAAAGGAACTTTGTAGGGTGGTATTCTCTGATGTTTCCGTGCCTCAATTAGTGAATAAAGGCACTGTGTAAGGGTGTCAGTTCTTTTGGTTGATGGAAAACTTTATTATTCTTAGGTTGTTCCAAGTAGAAAGGATCAACATTGCTTGGTTTGTTAAAAAATACTGCAGTTAAAGTCTAATGTATTAAAATCACATGAAAATAGTTACATGAAAGCCAGGATAAGTATTTTTACTGTGAACTCCTTTGTGTGTGTATACAGGTACGTAGATGCAGGCATACACGCTCATGTTTAGAATCTGGACAAAATACATCTGCAAAATAGATGAATGCCCAAAGCCTACATGGAACTTCTGTAGTGTTTGTCAATGGCATCTGTTAAGCAGTGACAAATTGGTGCAGTGTTCCAGTTGCACTTTCTTTTGATGTGGGACAAAAATAAGAAATGGCATGAGGCCACAGAGTTCAGAATACTTTCACTCTTTATGGAGGCAATTATCTGAAGCACGTGTTTCATTTTTTCATCAGAACTATCTTGCTGTTCACATCTGGGCATGCTTCCACTTCTCTTGCAGCACGTTATGTTCCTTATTCACAGGCTAGTCCTACATGGCTTAGCATGAAGGCTGAAAGAAAACAATGTTGAGATCAGAGCACTTCTCTTTTTCTGCATCATGAATAAATACAATACTTTAGTTGTCTGGTTTTTTCATTGACATTCCGCAATCCGGAACAATTAAGCATAGGGCAGAGGGATAATATGAACTCCCAGATAGAATTAAAATCCTCAAATGGTCTTCATAATTATTTAATAATGTTATTTCCATGGGAAATAAAATCTCTGGAACGCATTGTTTATTTGGAAACTAGAGGAAATAACACATTAACCACCTATGCCAAACACTGTTGCTGTATGTACTGTACCTGTTCATACCTGTTCACACATATGCGTATGTATTTTCTATTCAGTTTGTGGATAAAGAACCTTTCAAATGTAAAGTATCAGTACTGGGAAGCATTTGCATAAGGAAGAGCCAGAACCTCTCTCTTTTGTTGAAGTGGGTGGTTCATAATGGAAACGGGAGGTTGAGTGATTGTGAAGCCGCCTGCAGAGGCTGCCAGAAATGCTGCTGCTAAATGTTGCTATTGGCAGCAATTGCTGGCATAGACGGCTGCCGCTTATTTTTTTCCAGTAATGAGTGTCAAAACTGTCCAGAAAAGGGCCTTTTTCAAATGACAATTTAATTTAAAATATTTTCACCCCTTTTTTTCCCCTCAAAAATATGTAGGTATTCATGAAAAATGATTATTCTGGCATTCATGTTATTTCATCAAAATTAATTTAACAGCCATACTTTATTTTAAAAAAATATTTGACAGCAGTGTTTGGCGCATGTCTTTTGAACACGTTTTGGAGCACCCTTTTTTGGACAATATTTGTGTGCTTTGATGGTCGTTGAACATGTTGATTTGATGGATTCCACATTTGGTTCATCTGTCCCTCTGCTGGGTACATTAAATTGCCATGTATTTGCGAGTGCAGTGTTGCAAATTTAAGTTGTTGGAGAGGTGAGAGTTCAAAAATACGGTTCTCATCTCACAGATGTCTTCCCAGTCCTTTACTAGCAGCTTTTTTTTTTTGTCAGGCTAGCTTGCACAAAGGTTCAAAACCAGTGAAGAAAATGAAGGAATTATTCCTGAGCTCTGTGTTTCAAGTTATCTCTTACTGCATTTGAGTTATTAATCAAAATAATCAAAAACTGCAGTTTTTTCTTAGATGGCTAGTTACAGCAGCATAGCTGCAGGATTATATATCATACTGGTGGCAAAAATCTGAAATGCTTCCAGTTTTGATACTTTATTTACTTTTTTACATAGTGGACGACTCTGCAATTACCTCCTACTTCCTGATTTCCTTTGTTACTTCCCAAGTTTCATGTAGCAACTCTATTAAATTTCTGGCCAAGGAATAACACTGGATGTCTTTTCTATGCAGCCAAACCAGACAGTGCTTCTGCTTATATAATTGCTGGAAGTCTTACTTGGAAAATGGAGACATTCCTTATTAATACAGGCTTTTGCACAAAACCCATTTACATGCACAAGGTTTTGTCAGGTAAAATAATAGACTCCATTACTGTGATACTAAACAGCTTATGAAATAATAACCCCTGCTCTTTTTTCTGAAGCTCTCTCGCATCGGTACTTCGTCTTCTACAGTTACTGTTCCTGAACACCCATTCATTCAAATAAACAACTGTTACCACATAAATACAGTTATACACACAGTACAAATTGTTGACTGAAAAATGACCTTGTATACCTCCTCACTGCCTTCTCTCTCATCGTTTCAACAAAATTCAGTCCCTCAAAATTTGTGAAATCCTAGTTTTGTTAACGGACACTATTTAAATTACTATCAATTTTTAAGGCAAAAATTAATTACATTTTTCATTCAATATGTAAGTTGCAGTATGCCCACTAGATGCCACTCTAGACAATCCCAAAGACAGTAATAGGTAAAACTCGACTCCTGCTTCTGTGTTGTTTCAGATTAATACTGTACTTTGTCTTTTCTGTTCAAAGCACTGTTTGTTACTGGGAAGTGCTGCTTTCCCTTCACTGGGTACCAGCTAATATAGCTTTCAAATGCTATTTTAGCATTCCTGAGGTATTTTTCAGGATTTGACTTTTTAGAATCCAGTGCTTATAAATTTTGCCAGTTCAATTATTTCTGTAATTGCAGGATTAACTGTATATTTTTCCAGCGTAACAGATGGCAAAAAGACTTTCAATACATAAGTCCAAACTAGAATAATTTTAACATGAAAACTGGAAGTATAGGCTTCAAAAAAAAGTGGAAGGAAATATACTATTTTTTAGTCTATTAAAAGATGAGGAAGAGTAGGAGTTTGCATTTGGATAAAAATGTGAGAAATCATGGCTTGTATGTCTAGTTATATTTGTGTTTTGTGTTTAACCATTATACAAAATCTTTGCAGCGTAAAATCTTTTATATAGTAAGAAGTACATGGTAGAAATAAATTTCATTTTATTTTTATTTATGTTTCATAAAAATATGTTTCTAGTCATAAAACTGGACAGTCCCATGATTTGTGAATAAGTACGGTGGCTTTTTTCTTGGTGTTTGATAAGAAATTGGAATAGTCTTTTCCAAGATTATATGATCTGTTTATAGTTAACCAATTTCTATTTACTTGTGGAGTTTGCTGTGGTTTTCACTCTATGTTTCATAATGGTATTTTTACATTGTACTGGTGACTGTGTCAGGCTGTGTGGAGGGTGGGAGAATTTTACACGGGCATCTGTATATCATAATGAGAAAAATAGAGTAGTGGCTGGTGATATCAATATGTCTTTATGCAATTCAGGACTGACTGCAGACATAAGCGGAGCCAGGGAAGTTGCCTAGGCCAACAGATCTTGGGGGTGGTGAAAACAAAGATCCCGCTGCTCATTTTCCTTTTGCCAGCTGCCTGCAAAACCAGGGAGGCCACGATGAACCAATGCTGCTGTGGGAGGGGGGTTGCTGTGGAGGTTGGCATTACCGCTGAGAGCTGCTGTCAGCTACTGGGAAAGCCTTGAGCCAGGTCCAGCTGCACGCTTGTGTACATTAGTTATTCACAGGTTTCTCTCAGCAGCCTTTTCCATTGAATCTGAAATAAGATTTTTCATCAAGCAATTTGGGGAGATAGAGCTGGCTCATAAAATCAGATGGAGTGCTTGAACAAACTATTAAATGTTGCCTGCTCCTCACTGTTCCTGTCCTCTTTTCAAAGAGCCACACTGTCTTGCTTGGTTTGGCAAGGCTTCCTTCGCATTGCATCTGACAGAAGGTCAGATCCCCAGTGCTGGCATTTTTCTATACTCCTGGTAATCCTATCCCTATTTCCAGTGAAAATACTGTAAAGGTGAAACTACCGCTTACATAAAGAACAGTGCATCCTGTTAATGACAAGTGTTTTTCAAAACAGTGAGTAATTGAACACTTTAATCTTGTCAAACATTCTTTAATTAAACTGATGACAAATATTATGACAGTAATATTGTATGTATGTTTAATAAAGGAAAATGGTGAGCATGCAATGGTACTAGCTATCATTAGCGACGTAAAACCTGCTTAAGAGAAATTTTAGAGAATAATAAGCAGTATTGTTGGAGAAATTACTTTCATTCTAAAATTAAATAGTGAAGCCATGTTAGAATGTTTAATCTGTTATGCCAAATCCAGGAACCTATATTGCTTTAGCTGCTCAAGCAGATAAAACCTACTTAAAATTCTGTAGGCCATCTTTCAATTCCTGCAAAACATTTAGAGTACACATCTGAGTGACAAAATATCAAAGTGTCTGTTCACCATCCTTAATACAATTCCCTTCAATTTCCCTCTGAAATAATTGCAAAGAGTTTATAAATGCCATTTCATGACCACATGAACTGTTGGGAAAGGCATGAGGGGCCCAGAGCCAATCTCCTATGAAGACAGGGTGAGGGGCTTTAACCTAGTGAAGACAACACTAATACTTGCCAACAAGTATTTGAAGAGTTGCAAGTGTGCCATGGAGCTGAACTTTCCTAGGTAGATGATATACATGTTGTGGCTTGGGAAGTTCAGGCTGTAAGTTAGGAAACATTTTTCCCTTGGGTGTTTAGCAGTGGGATCAGGGAAGCCAGAGGGGTATTGTAATCTCCATCTGTACAGGCTTTCAAGACTTCCCAAGACAAAGCCATGTGCTCCCATGTTTTAAGTCGTCCTGCTCAAATGAAAGACTAAACTAGATGAGCTCTAGAGGTACCTTCCAGCCAACGTTTCAGAGTCAATACTCTGCTGCCGTTTCAGTGGAAGAGGTATGACAGTCACTGTAAGCGCTTACAGCTGTTTACATTTAAACAAATAAAAGGTAGAGTTGTTACTCATGGTGTTATATGGTGCTTAATGGTATCGTCAGTGCAGCAGCATCACTGCTGATGTGTATGTACGTAATCATGCTCTTTGCGTTCTCTAATATTACGGTAGTAACTGCTGTCATCTAATTGTAGTGGTTTTACCACTGGTAGACCTAGCCCTTACTCAGAAGACATCCAGGTAGCCAGACCCTGAATGTGTATCGGGTAGGAGCAGTATTATTGTTATATGAAGAATGTGATGTTGGAACTAAACAAAATTACAGTTTCTAATTTTATAATGAATCATTCCTGGTGAAATTAAGGCAAAATTCTTCTCCAAATATAAGCGTCTCAGTGTCTTAGTGCAGAGAATGTAGAAGTTGTCTCTTAGGAAGAGCTACTTAAAAATGGAAGAGCATATGATGATACTTTTCTACCCCTTTCCTAGCAGAGCATCTGACAGCAAGATCTTGACATAAGCCTAATGATAAGCAAAGGAGTAGTTTTGCAGAAGTGCATGCATATTTATAGTTAGAATTGTGCTAAAGTACTTTTCTGAATCCAGCTTTTTTACATGTTAATAACTTCAGAAATTCTTCTGTTAACGTTCATCTGCAGAGCTTATGTTGGATATTTATCAGCTACCCCCACATAAGTTGACTGCTCTTGCTCTTCATTATAATTATGCTGAGTTCTTTAGTGACAAGTTTAACAAAAGCATTCCTTAAATTCAAAATACAGATTGCAGTGTTTTCCTAGGAAGTCCATCACTTTACATTAGTGTTGGAGCTATAACATTTCATCTCTCCGCTTCTTTTATTGTGCCTTTGCCGCCTTTTAAACTTTCTGACTCCTCTGTTAAAACTGAGAACAAATGGCTTGATTCAATATGTGGAATAGTTTCAAAAGGAGAAGCCAGAGGCTGATTCTTTTTCATACATACTAATTTCAAGTTTACAGCTCCAGCTTTTGGGACACTTCTAAAAAGTGCTGAGTTTAGTACGTATTCGATGAGATCTTGTCCGTCTTCCTTTTAAGGTTACGTAAGGGGGAAAAGCGTTGAGATTTCCTGTGATTCAGGCAACTGGTAAGCATTTCTATTTAGTTGCTAAGAAAGGACTCAGTTATGGAAAAAGCACTCACCTGAGGGT
>VXBO01011843.1:34237-54898 GCA_013400135.1 Rhinoptilus africanus | reverse complement strand
ATTACATACCCACTTACCCATTTGAAAATGCTAGCAGAGATTAGTGGCTTAATATGACATCTAGGGATAAAAATACAGCCAAAAAATCTTTCTTCAAGAAGAAATGAAAACCAGAGTACAGAAAAAAATGAAAGACAACANAATAGAGAAAAATGCCCTTCCTTTTAGTGTTTGCTGGCAGAGGAAAGAGCTTTATTTTGGCACATATTTTAAAGGAAGGGGAAATGGGCTGTTTGTGTCACTATTTGTGTTTTCAACTGTTCTTCTGTTTCACTAAAATTGTGTAGTTCAACCAGCTTTGACTAGTGTTGTCACTGCCAATACATGTGTGAAAAGTTTCCTGTGATAAAACTTGAGAGAACTGTCCTGTTTCTTGTACTGGCCTTTCTTGTCCCCCTCACACAGGTTATCAATGAAACTTTCTTTACTATATCTTTTTTATATCGTAAATGCATTTTTAATATATGCAAGAGAACTTTTTACAGCAAATGAAGCACTTCGTGTTTGAGATTAAAACATCAAAAAAGATATGCTGATAAACATATTTCTTTCCTCCAGGAAATTAGCTTTTATACTTGACCTAGCAACAGGACACCAAATTAATTGTTTTCCATAAGGCTATTAATCACAATTGTGACAATTTCCCATAATACACTACTACAGTAATTGAATATTGCCATTCACTTTGAATACAATTTAAATCACAGAGCAAAGTTAAATGCTGCAGACAGAAAAGAGTGTAAGTTTTTGAAGATGATCCATGCACTAATTGCTAAGCCGTGATGGCATTTTCGTTTATTTTAGGCTGCTCAGCCATTAATTGTTTGTGGTGATACAGTTCACTGGAGTTTCTCATTGAGCAAGTCACAAAGGTTAACTACATCTGAGTTAAAAAAAAAAAATCAACTGGAAAATAAATAAATTGTACAATAATACAATTTTAAACCATTGACAAACTGTACATATAATTAAAATACAGTTTATTCAATACTCCGTAAAATTGACTCAGTCTTTAAAATAAAAGTTTAATGTATCAGTCCAAAAACATCAAAGAAATAAAGCTGATCCTTCATGTCTGCTATACTTATACCTTTGGGAGAGAAATATGATTTCTTTTTGCAAGTTAGTGCTCAGAACTAAGTCACAGTTAGCCTGAGTATAAGTCTTAAGATTTCTTGAGTTGCACTACTGAACTCAAAGGTACTGCCTTGATACATACATGATAATTTCCTGGTTAATGCCTGTTTTTAAACATAATACCATATTGAAACCACTCTCTCTTCAACTCCTGAACATAAAGATACTTGAAATACCTCAAGAACATTTGTGTACTCTTAAATATTGGGCATTCTGCAAGAGGTTCAGTATTCTAGTTTTAAGAATTATTACAGACAGCTGCTTTTCAGATCATTTAATCTGTTTAATATGAGACAAGTTTAATGTCAACATAATGCAAATGTTTGAAATTCATGATGTAGTCTATTTGTAACAGTAGAAAAAAAAATTAAAAGCATGACTGTTGCTTTTATTTATGAAGAGCTGCATAAAGACAACTTTGAGAAAATTGAATTACATATCTGACCATAAGTACTGGAATGTTAATGTTTTACTTATTGTAGTGGAATATAGACTTTTTAAAAACCCTCTGAATTTTAGAGGGTTCTTAAATCAAGATCTGGGATCTTGCATATATATATAATTCTAAAAGGAAATATGTTATTTTTTTAAAACTTTAAGGTGGTCATATAACTTAAAAACTATCATTTCACAAAATGCACAAACCTAGAGTATTCATTGATACAAATAAGTAAAACTTAAATTACATGCTGAAGTGAAGGTCTGTGACTGCAATTTAGATCAGAAGTAACAATGTCAAGGCAATCATGACTAAAGTACTAGAAATAATTCGATATATGTTTCATCTTCAGTCCCAGCTTTGCAAATATTTTTTTAAATCTATTAACTTCAGAAGTGTTGTACTTTCTTCTCTCATTTATATAGCCTGAATCATGCAGTCAGCATGGTTTTGATTTTTTTCTTGTAAAATCTTTAAATAGTAGACAACACTTTGGGATTTTAACGTGTGAGATGTACCTACATCCTTTTATTGTCTAGTTGTTCCTGTTTACCACAGTGGTCTACTATATTGAACCTGTCTCGTGAAACCACTGACCTGACCCATCATGTCTCTTCTGTCTTGTCATTGAAGCTGACATCCTGCTCTCTGCTCGTCTTCATTTCAGTCCTAAGGGTTGTTATCTTAAAGCTCCTTGTAAAGCCTGCAGTGTACAACTGTATACTATCTCATTCCACCAAGTGAATCAAAAATCACAGAATGCCAGGAGTCATGAAAATCTCAGGAAAATGACGAAACTCAGGACTTTGGTGACAGTTGCTGTGACAAGTATTCATCCTTCTTGATGAGGAAGCTCGCTCTTACCTTTCTTTTTAAAATGCCATTTACACATAGATAGTACTGGGGCTTTGTGTACGGTATCTGTCACAAGCTTTTGTGTGAAGGGAATAAAATTAGTTCTCGTCACCCTTTATGTAGTCCTGTACTTGATATTCAAATCTAAAGTGTTCTTCACTAGTTGATTATGGACTATTTATAATATCCTAGTAGTCACTCACAGAAGGTGTCTTGTAGATACTTTAGCCCTGCCTGCCCTAGCAATCTTAAATCTTTGATTACCTGCTTGCTGAGTAAAACATTTCACAGATGTTTCCATCACAACAGGGCTTTCAGAATGAGGACTTAACTGCAGTACAAAATTTACCATCACAACAATGTCAGGTGCTAGATATGTGAAGAAATGGGTATATATTTGGAAAATCTGTATTCAAAAAAAGGAATAATACCTCTTTTCTAACGTTGTTTTTATTATCTATAATCATCAGTTACAGTAACCATCACCTGTGATATGTAAGAGGTTACATTATTAAATCATAACAAGTCTTCTGAATTTACCTAATAAGCTATAAAACATGTATATGTTAGATACAACACTGTGAGGAATCTGTTTTCATTGGGAAAGAATCAAATAACGGATGAAGTTAAATACAAATAGACTGTAACCTATGGGCACATAACATTTATTATCAGTTTGCTACCACCCACACGTAAGTAATATTACTTCATAACCTTGAAAGTATGCTTTGTAGGTTGTCATACAGTGAAGCCCCTTTACTGTTACAATAAAGCAAGATACTAATACAATAAAGCAAGAATTTTCTATCTGTAATAAACCAATGCACATACTGTTTGAAAAAGCTATTAACCTACCTGTCTAATCCTAATAAAATTCACCTTTTCTATATGTAATGATTTTTTTAAAAATTATTTTTTGGTATATTGTTCCATAGGGTCTACTTTTGTCAGATCAAGTATTTATGTGGAAATGCATGTGATAACATGGTTGGGGTCTTTCAGGTGCCACTGCAAACATATGGAAATGTAAACATTTGGAAACAGAATCTTAGATCAGAATCTGCAGTATAAAATGTAATTTGGGTTTATTTACTTAGGGATTTATTGTTTCATTGGTATTTCATGTGTAATTACTTCCAGTTTTGAGATAAAGTGGGATAACTTGTGGTTGCAGGAGAACATCATACAGACTTCACAGTTTTGCCATGCAAACAGGTTAAGCTCAGTGATTTTGACTGATTTCAGCGATTTTGACTGATTTTTGTTTTGCGTTTTCACTTTTCTCTGAATCAGAAACTCAAAGTGAACTTTGAAGAAAGGGTGGGATAGAAGGTGCCAACCCACAGGGATCAAATCCTAAGAAAATATTCACACCAACATCTGTGAAACAAAACTGTGAAGTTTCACACACAGCTGTCTGCAGAATACATTTTGTCGAGGCACTGAAGCATCAAACTTTTATTTTTCTTGGATTGAATTTACTATCTCTGTGTCATCTTTGTACACTTCCTGCTGTCCACTAAAGTTAGACAGACTCAAAGAAAACCTGATGTAGTTTTGAGAACACTTTTATGAAAAGCAAAATAATTAAATCTGCTTAACAGCACACGACACTGATTTCCACTTGGAAATTGAGCCGTTGACCACAACCCTTTGAGTGCGGCAATCCAGCCAATTCCGTATCCTCCAAGTGGTCCATACATCAAGTCCATGTCTCTCCAATTTAAATACAAGGATGTCATGTGGGACAGTGTCAAATGCTTTGCACAAGTCCAGGTAAATACGTCTATTGCTCTTCCCTTCCCTACTAATACCGTAAAACTGTTGTAGAAGTTTGTCAGGCATGACTTGCCCTTGGTGAAGCCACGTTGTCTGTCTCCAATCACTTCCTTATTTTCCATGTGCCTTAGCAGAGTTTCTAGGAGGATCTGCTCCATGATCTTGCCGGGCATAGAGGTGAGACTGACCAGCCTGTAGTTGCCCAGGTCTTTCTTTTCTCCCTTTTTGAAAATGGAGGTTATGTTTCCCCTTTTCCAGTCAGTGGGAACTTCACCAGACTGCCATGACTTTTCAAATATAATGGAAAGCTGCTTAGCAAAAGCTGCTTAGCAACTTCATCCACCAGCTCCCTCAGGACCTGTGGATTGATTTCATCAGGTCCCACAGACTTGTGTAACTTCAGGTTCCTTAGATGGTTTTTTTTGCCTTCTGTGACTTGGGCGGTGGGGTTATAGCCCTTACCAGTGAAGACTGAGGTGAAAAAGTTATTCAGTACCTCAGCCTTCTCCACATCCTAGCTCACCTGGTCTCCTGTTTCCTTCCAGAGAGGGCCCACATCTTCCCTAGTCTTCCCTTTATCTCTGACATATAGTTTTTCTCATTGTCCTTGGTATCCCAGTCCAGATTTAATTCTATCTGGGCTTTAGCTTGCCTAATCTGGTTCCTGGCCACTTGGACAGTTTCTCTGTATTCCTCCCACTCTACTTGTCCTTGCTTCCACCCTCTGTAGGCCTCCTTTTTGGTTCTGAGCTTGTCCAGAAGCTCCTTGTTCATCCATGCTGGCCTCCTGGCTTTTTTGCCTGACTTCTTTCTTTGAATACACAGCTCCTTAGCTTGGAGGAGGTGATCCTTGAATACTAACCAGATTCCATGGGCCCTTCTCCCCTCTGGTGCTTTATCCCATATTATCCTGCCAAGCAGATCCCTCAAGAGGCCAAAGTCTTCTCTCCTGAAGTCCAGGGTAGTGAGCTTTCTGAGCACCTTCATCACTGCCCTAAGGATCTTGAACTCTACTATTTCATGATCACTGTAGCCAAGGCTACCGTTGAGCTTGACATTACCCACTAGTTCCTCCTTGTCGGTAAGGACAAGGTCCAGCATGGCTCCTCTCCTCGTTGGCTCCTCTACCATTTGAAGAGGAAAGTTGTCATCGGCATATTCCAAGAACTTCCTGGATTTCTTATGCCCTGCCCTGTTGTCCCTCTAACAGATATTGAGGTGTCTGAAGTCCCCCATGAAGACCAGGGTCTGTGAACATATCTGTCTACAGAGGGCCTCTTCCTCTCTGTCGTCCTGGTGAGGTGGCTTGTAGCAGACCCCAATTGTAATGTCACCTGCCCCTGCGTTCCATTTATCTCGACCCATAATCTCTCCATTGTCTCTTCATCCAGCCCCAGGTGGAGCTCCATGCACTCCAGCCAGTCATTGACACAGAGAGCAACACTCCCTCCTCGTATCCCCTGCTTGTCCTTGTGAAGGGCATGGATCCTTCCATTCCAACACTCCAGTCATAGGAGCCATCCCACCACGTCTCTGGGATGACAATGAGACCATAGCCCTGTAGGCATGCTCTAAATCCTCTTGTTTGTTTCCCATGCTATGTGCATTTGCATAGAGGCAGTTCAGCTGGGCCCCAATGAAGATGACTTACGGCTGGAGTGGCTCCATTTCCTTCATGCTGCTCTTCAGATGGCCTTCCTTTGAGGTGTTTTGTCTGTGACTCCCTAGTTTCTATTGCCATAGGAGCCTCTGGCTCGTCTCCATAAGACTTTGAGTGTGCTGCAGTGTACCCAGCACACCTCAGAGCAACAGGCTGAGGGCCTCCAGTAGCAACCCATCCCTCAGACCTTGGAGTGTAATCCCTTGGCTTGTCACGAGCAGGCATATGATATGCCCTTAAACAAGGGCATTGTTATATTCAGGCTAGTAGGTTTATTTATGGCTACTGCAAATAAAGCCAGTTACGGGGGCAATGGGTGGGGAAAGGCAGAAAAAACCATTTACAGATTGAGTTCAGATGTAAGAAAGAAAGGGCATGATTTAGAAATTCCATAGCTTTGGAATCTTAAGTGCAAAAAATCTTGTCATCTTCAGAAAAGTTTTGGTTTAAAAAAAATAAAAAAGGAAAAATAAAATAAAACTAGTTTTGTGGAACGATAACTGAGATAATGGGAAATAAGTTCATTGCCTACCTTTTGTTAATTACAAGCTTTAACTGACTACCAAACAAATGCTCCAGTGGCTTGTTTTGTATTTTTTGTGACTTATGTTTGATTTGAACTGTTTAATAAAATTTTAAATAGATAGTCTGTGATTAAGCAGAAAGCAAGATTTACAACGTGAGAAGTCTTTAGTATTCTGTAAGTGGCTAAAACATACAGTTTTCTGTTTAGCAGTAAATTAACTGAGATTGCTTTTATACCTTGTCCTTACTAATGTATAATCTCTGGGGGTTTTGTTTCATTATATTGTTGCTATTTTATTTATCAAAGTACTAGAACTTAAACTCACTTAGAATAATGAAGATTGAGTAAAAAATAAAGTTTTAATTGTCCCTATGTTCCAGTACTTCAAATATGAGAATAATGTGTTGAGTTTCATCACAGTTGTTGCACCTCATTGCAGATATTCGGAATAAATATTCTTACAGTCTATGTTTGGTTCTACTTCCTATATTAGCAGGTCATTACATGTATCTCTATATATTAAATTAATAAATACTACATGCAGGAAACTTAAGTTCACAATACTTGGATCTTGGGTTTCTGAGTCATTTGCTACTTAGACACTTAGATGTCTGTAAGTCTAGAATGCGTCTGTGTGGAACCCATACTTCTTATATAGCTTGATCCTCCTCTGGTTATATTTTTTTTCTAATTGCTCCAACCCAGTCCAAAAGGTGTTTGTTTTGCTATCATCCTGAGCCCTGAAACATTTCACTTATTTGTGTATAGCCTTGATCAAAGCCTTATCAAAACCTAGTACCAAAGTTTGGCACTGACAAACAAAACCAAACCAAACAAACATCAAGAAAAAAGTCTTACAAACCATCATGTAAATAGTGAGTTGTCTAAGTCTGGACTAGTAAGGAAATGTGAAGTACTGTGTTTTAGATCCTTCTTCTACATTTGTTTTAACCTGGCTGACATGAAAAGGCATTGGCCTTTACTCACAATCATCCGAATTTAAAGAGAGTCTACAAGAAGACTCAGAGACCTATGTTCTGGGTTTTTTTTCTGAAAGGAATATATCCACCACTTCATACCTGTAAATATTTATCATAAAAAACCCTGATGGTTAATTTGTTGAGACTAGCAAGCTTGTGACCAAAGATCAACTTCAGCTAAATCACTGGATCTTTAGTCTGTGGTATAAGGACAACAGTTTCCAACCCAAAAACTATTTCTGCATTATACTTTAAAGCGGGATAAATTAATTAAATACAAGCCTTCAGAACTGGAGATGTCATCGATGTCTTCTCTCCACAGTTATTTTAAAAGGACTAGACAGCTGCCACTGCATTTTTCATGGGGTCCAGCTCATTAAGTTCGCTTGAAGACTCATCAAATGTTTTAGAAAATACAGAGTAAATGAGTAAAGCATTATGTTGCTGAGATCTGTTAATACTTCTGTTCACATGCAGAATTTTCTGTGACCATAGTCTTTTTAAATGTGATAATCTCTGTGTAATACAGAAGCTCCCAAGATAAAGTAAATGATGTCTGAAGTAAACTGGATACTCGGGAGATTATAATTTCGAATTCAGGTGTCCATGTTTCTTTTTGAAATACATTTTGTCCTGCTTCTCTAAAATCAAATTTGTTTAACACAGCATGGATTTATTTTAAATGCTTTTCCACCAATATCTTCTCTCAGATTTAATCCTTTTTTCAAAAGCAGAGTCTCAGTGTAATTGCTTTTAGCCTAATCATTAGCTAACTTGGATTTTTCAACATCACCTTTTTAAACATTTTATCCTGTGCTTACACTTACATTATAAGAGAAGCACAAAAGAGCCCCAAGGCTCTATGTCTATTGCTGTGAATAAGGCAATCACCATTTACAAGTGGTAGTTCCAGTCTAGAGTCTACCAAGGACTGAAATGAAAGAAAATCATTCAAGTCTGAAATCTACAAAGGTCACTAAATAAATTAAATTTAGGTTTTTCTGTTTGAGTAAACGAAGAGAGCAGCATTCAGATCACAGCTCCCTCGTAAAGCTAATGCTAATTTAGGTGAATTATCCCGGAGAGATTCAGAGGAAACTGATTTCACAAACTTTAGAACTAATGGGATGCATTCTTAATGCTGATAAAAATGCACCATCTTCCTAGTTCAGCTTTGTCCTTTTGCAGTAAAAAGGTCCTTTTATCACCTTTTGGTCTCATAATCCCAAATCATGCTGAACACTTAAACCATTCCATTAATTCTTGCTGTCCTTTAAAAAAAAATGAAATTGCTGATCGCTTGTGTCCTTCAAATTCTATAATAAAAAATCAAAAGGGAAGTAGGGTGATTTAAGTGTCAGGTTTTTTTATTGGTTGGCTGCTTTGCTTACTTTATTTGTCTGGCTGATGAAGTGGTTGATCGCCCTTCATGCTGTCAACTAAAAAGCTAAATTCTCCCAAAATATTTCTGACTATACAGCTAACAAAAGTATTAATGAAATATGTAAACCATTTTCACTGCAGAACATTAATTAATAAAAATTAGAACATTCTTAAATTATACCAATTGCTTAGTGAAAACAAAAAAAAATTTGTTTTTAAAAAAAAAAAGGATTTGCCTGCTGGGTTAGAAAGAAAGCAGACTCGGATTCTGTATCAAATTTGGTTAATACAACAATATCATTAAACATGCGGTTAATATAAACTACTCTGATCCAACCTCCATAATTTCTCACAAAATTATTTTAAATGGAAATTTTTCGTTATTAATCCTCAACAAAAAGGTTATGATTTCTTTTTTCCTCAATTATTTCTTTTTAATTACTGAAATTTTAACAAACTCAGTGAAGACATATTCATACTCAGGCTGAAACGTTCTGTGGTAAATTTCAGCAAGACTGAAATTTTATGGAAGTATTTAAATCCTCTTGTAATAGAGCTTTGTAATGGCTGTACTGTCAGATCCTGAATTATTGTTGTGCTGTTGAGCACATAATAAATGTTGTATTCTGAAAACTAATTAATGACAAATATACTAGGTAATGGATGTTTCTATGGAGACCATGGTGTACATATCATGTGTACTGAATAGCTGTTAGTACAGTGAAAGTTAGATTACAAAATATACTTAATCATCCTTTATTACAATGAAATCTCATTGATCTGTGACCTCCTAGAACAAAGCTAATAAAAAATTAATGATAAAAATCCCAATCAAATATAGAACTAACGCAAGTTTCATAGTTTTCCAAACTATTAGTCATTAATTTAACAGAATCCTGTAACACAGTTTCAGTGCTACTAGTCTCAGAGGTGGGGGGTGGGAGAGAACATGTCTCTGAGGCTGTTCAACTACATAAATAAAAGAAACATATAAAGAAGTTTACCATAAAGACCACAGACCAAAGGAATTCACCATAATGAAAATAAAGGTTTTAAAAAGTGTTTCAAACCAAGGTTCTTCACTTGCTCATTCACCATCTTTCTATTGTGCCTAAAGAGTGTGGTGATAGACCAGGTCTGATGTCCTTCCAAGAGTTCAGGGGTGAATGCTTGAAATCATCTCTGAATTTGTCTTGAATTTTTGCCCATAGAGGCTGTGAAAATGAAGGCATTTGTAAGGTATCAAACTAAAACCATATTTCTCTGTACATTCAGCTAGTTAACAAGTAAGATGAAGTTCTCCATACCAGGCTGATTGTTGAAACTTGGTCATAACCTTTCATAATAAATTTATTTATTTGTTTATTTACTTAAGGGAAGTTTTCAAGTGCGTGCTTACGATTAAATTGATCCTAAATTTCTTTAAAGGTAAATGAGAGGAATACATGCTTAAAACAATGGGGTTTTCATGCATCTGTGTAAAAATGGGAGAATATTCAGAAGAATATATATGGCTTGACATCACACTTACATAATCCAAGAAATTTTATTCAGAAGTATAGTGCTCATAGGGTAGTCTTTGTGATAATACACATTGTCTAAAATACTTAAGTACCAACTGTAAGAAGCTGAGAAGTTAAAAGATGTAATGTCTCAAACACTCACTAGAAGAAAAGGGATGTTGCAGCTAGCTTGTGAAGGCCGGACAGCACCTTCCTGGGGCCAACTTCCTTACCTTGGGTAACTATCTGAGTCAAAATTGCCCCTGCATTTTGACAGTGAGGGTGGGAGGGAGATAGTAGCCCCCCACCAACTTTCCTTCTGGAAAGTCCTAGAACAGAAGACTGCATGTGCGAGGGACTGAAGGACTTAATGTTGGCGAACAGAAGACACCGAGGTGGTGTTGGAGAATGTGGAGTTCCGTGTTGCTATGCAAGACAAGAAGCTCAGAAGCAATCAAGAGTTACATTGAGGGGCATGATTGGTGCGATCAAGGGGTGGGGACTAATCTATAAAAACCCACAAACACAAGGAGCCACTTGTGCACCCACCGCCTGAAAGAACTGCACCTGAGACGTCACTGTAACCCAGTGTGGTGATCTGGACCTTTCCTTTACCTCTATCCTTCTGTCTTCCTTCCTTTCTTTCTCTCTCCCATAGCAGGAGCCGTTCAACCATTCAAATACTCTTACATGTCTGTTTTCAAAATTGTTATGGCTAGATAGAAAAAAATGTGTTTAGAGAATGTGGTCTTCACAATCTGTACTTTTTAGGCAGCTAACTATCTAAAAGGATCTTCCCCCTTAGTATGTGTGTGCAGAACACCAAAAAACCTGCATGAATATACAAGTGCTGCTTCACCGATTGAATAGAAAATCATAAATGGAAAATCATAAATAGAAAGCTACATCTTAGATCCAGTCCCTTTTTGAGACCTACTGCCCTTTCTCGAGGCTTTGGTTAAATACCAAACTTTATTAGGGCTCTGAGTTCTTACAAAGTTAGCCACATACATCTTTTTCTCACAAATGAAAGCCTGACAAGATTCTACTTTCTAACCAATATGCCACAGGCTATTATATTCCCATGAGGAAGTAGCTCCACTTTGCATTCCTTCTTCTGAGTGAAGGATTTGAGCATATCCTGGTTATCTGTCAGGGAATTCAGAAGGATGATCTATATGGTGAGCCTGTTTGTGTATACCTGTATACACCTTCAGTTCTCCTGTGTGAGTTATTTACTTTCTCATTGAGTACCTGCACATTAGCTGAGCTGAAAAGTATCAACTGCTAGTCAAATTATTAAGGCACTTGACTTGTTTAAGAAATATTTTAAACTACTAGCAACAGTTCAGTATGGGTGCTAGAATCAGAGAAAAACTGTACACCTTCACACGAAGGCTCCAGACACAAACTTGCTTTCCTTAGTTTAATTTTTCTACAGATGACTACTCAGAAGACTATTTAACCCAGTGTCTCTTGGCAGTGGCCAGTAACAAAAGCTTAGAGGAAGTGAACAAAAAAAGAGTATGAACAGGATTATACTTTTCCCAGTGATAGCATTCCAGGGTGCAGGTGCCAGTGGCGTGGGGAGCTCCTGAGCTGAGGGTTTCATCAGACTATTGTGTTTCACAGTTGCTAAATGAGATAGTCTCAAAGCTTTTTTTAAAACTGTCTATGACAAACAATTCCTAGTTCACAGTATTTATTTTCTTTTTCAAAAATTGTATATCTAACCTAATTTCTAATAATTTCACCCGACAGAAATTTTCTTTAACTAGCTCTTGAAAACTGGTTTTTATTTATCTCCTTTTCTCTTCACAGTTTTATGCATTTCTAGTATATCTAGTCTTTATCCTTTTCACAAGGTGGTGAATAGTTCTAATCTACTTAGTTTCTCTTCATCTGGAAGCCATTCCTCTGGAAATGCTTAATAGAAACATGTATCCTTAGTTGTATTGTTATTGATTTTTATTCTTTCAGAGTTTGCTGTCTGAATGACACATAAAAATAAAACCCATCATGGATTTACAATTTTTCCTCCACTTTTTCTTTAATAATCTTATTTGTTTTTCAGATAATTATTTAGATTTATTCAATTTTTGATCCATTGTTTCATCATTGTGCTTCAGAGAAATGATTTATACCTTTTCTTTATATTTTTCTGCATCAATAATTGATATAACAGACACCATTCATAAGTATACAGCAGAGTTCTTGGGTTTTTTCATATTGACTTATTTAGGGAAAATGGTTTATTTTTTTTCCTCTCTCTTACAATGTCATTGAGGATACAATGTGTCCCACTTCCACACTCCACTCCCTCTCACATTTCAGAATGGGAATTCAAAAGGCCAAAAAAGTATCTAATTTGTTGAGAACAGTAAATCGGAACTGAAATTTCATTTGCAATGAAACTCTTCCTGCGATGACCAGAAATATGAAAATGCTAGTTTTGTTGTATTAAAAGCATCAATACATTAAATGAATGAGAACAGTGCTGGAAAGATCATGCAAGCTGTTCAAACATTAAAAAAAAAAAAAAGACAGAAAACCTAAATGTATCGTACTTCTTTATTCATTCTCCTTTTACAAGGGTAGTTTTCAATGATGTAGTCACAATGCAAAAAGTATGATTTTTTTTTTAAAGTTTAAATATAATAACTGAAAACAAGTGTGTTTTTTTTTTTTAATAGTAAACTTAAATCCAAACTGAACAGATGCCAGAATGTTGCAATTAAATGAATAACTTTAAATTATGTTCATTAATCCACAGCCTTGATTTAAACTGGGATAATCCCAGGTTTTGGACTTAAACCCAAAGAGGCTTTGGAGATTCATATTAACCTTCTGAAGGGCATTTCACAAGGTCAGAACCATGTTACAAAATGAATATTAATGTAAGCAAAGCTGTGGAATGAAGCACTGCTGCCACTGATTTCTTGAGAACACCACTTAAAGGACGATTTATGGGAAAAGATATCGCAAACAGCTGTCAGTGCAGTGCAGTAGGTAGGGGATTCCTAAGGGCCAGGATGCTGGGAGCCACGGGGGATGCTCCCAGAGGGCAACAGGGCAGGGCCTCACCAGCCAAGGCCAGTCCCATGGACAGAGGGTTGTCCTTGGTCACAGCCCAACCCTCAGGGCACCTGGGAGCCGCTCTCCTCAGCAATCAGAAGGACAGGGCTGCCCACAGCTGTGCTGGTGCTGAGCTGGCCTCCAGCCCTGGCACACAATCCCCCAGCAGAAGGGCTCTCCGGACCCTTACAGGAAGAAATACAAAATTTTACATAGACCAATTATCTCATGCTGTATCATGTAGCTCATACATAGGAAAATTCTTGATAGGGACTGAACAAGAGCTTGCTGTCCTCTCTACAGCTTCATGGATAGCAGTAATTCTTTCATGGAATAACAACATGTGCATCAGAAGTAGGAAAACAGCAAAAATTGCCATGTGTGAAAGGTAAACATGTAGTTGTTATCCTGTCACTATTCTACTACATGCAGCATCCCTGTAGAAAATGTTGCTATCATTCTAGAACTGGAAGCTTCCAGTTATCAAGAGCCTGGTAAAAAATTGAAATTATGTAGGTATTTAAGTGAATATTAAAATATTCAGAAAAACTGGTTATAATCTTGAGCCGTGAGTATTCAAAAAATCAGATTTAAAGATCTAGAGAAAATCTTTCTGTTTGGCTCATCCAGTCCCTTAGTTATCAGCCACCCATTTGATGAAACACTTTCAAATATCTAGAAAGTTGTTGAAAACAATTGTAGAAATTCACAAACTTTGACAGTAGTTTTTAAACTTTAGAGCAGATGCAAAGTTAACACATTCAAAATTGAAATCCCGACAATGCATGTATTTTAAGACATGTTGCTTGTAGAGAACATTGTAGAGAAAAACAATATGTTGAGCATAAGTAAAACAACATCTATATGTGCTATATGAATCTAAGTGTATTTGTCTTTTAGGAGCTTGTTAAACCTTAATAATTTTAAATATCTGGGCACCTCACTACTTTTGCAGATTTTGCCCTTAACTTCTTTTCCAATTTCTACTATTAAATTTGACCCTGCAAAAAATAAAAGGGAGTACCAGAGAGCATGAACTGGCTCTATCAGTCCTTTGCTTTAATTTTGCACTGCAGTGGAAAATGAATTACATAAACTGTTATACTGTACTCTCAATTCTATTTCCTTTCGCCTATGAGAGAGTGACAATGTTATTTTTGCCATATTGTTCCTATTCATATCCCAAAGACAATTTGCTCAGTTTAGGTAGTTTAAATCAAAACAAAATCAAAGCATTTTATATATTTATTAATTATAATTAACCAGGAAGCAGCAAACCACATGAGAAGGATATACCAAAATATTAGCCACCTACAAAATGTTAATAAACACCTACAAATTTCTAAACAGCCTTCTATAAGCAATCCCAGTGAATTCTAATCCTATACAAATATTCATTTACAGTTCATGTGGCCACACGTGTGCCCTGAGAGGACACGTGGACTACAAGCTGATATGCACTGCGGGGGTCCCCTACGAGCACACACCTATGTTGGAGATTTGGATGCTCCAGCTTCATATGCACGCATGCTGGTCCCTATAACTTGATAGTGTGAATGTCACTGGCATTCACATTATGGGAAATGCCCCCCGCGAGGCCGCCAACATGAATATGATTAGGTTGGTAATTTTAGTCTTCCATGAATACACATGCTGTTGCTCTCCAATCCACAATATCTGTTGATATTAATACTGGTGACTCCAGAGCTGGCTGCCTCTTCGTATAAAGTGCACTGCTTATCAACATGTCATTCATGTAGAAGCAAGTATCAGTGCTTCATGGAAATACTGAATCTGGATCCATTAAAAATCTCACAAATCTGCAAAATAAATATACTAAAGTAAGTTGTTCTTTCACAGTATTCATCACACAGAAATATTTTGTAAATCCATTTTGAGGCAATCTGCACGTGTTCAAGGCTCTGTCTCTTAAAAAAATCAGTGGCTTTTTCCTTTAAACAGCAATTTCACACAGCAGCATCAAAAACAACAGAAGCATTTTGCTGCATCATTAACTTGGATGACATGCTGAAAGTGATGACAGAGATGCACAAGTAAGCACTCCTAGCTACAAAAAAAAGTATAGTTACTATGTCACATAAAGGTCAAAATTCTTTAACAGGTTATTGGTATGATATGTTAACCCAAAGTATTTGCATCTCCTTATTTTTCTCTACCAGCAGATAGCATACACTGAACTGCTACCTGCTACCCATCGAGGAAAAAGACTTCATACAGAACTTAAACTTATTAAAAGTAATCTATAGTCCATTCATAAATGTAAAATATGATGCAAAGAAAATATAAAAACATAGCAACATGACAAAATGGTGTCAGTCTTCTAGTTCTTAGGTATTTTTATTACTTATTTTTTAATATTCATGCAAATGCTAGGGGAAAATACATGTTAACATAATAATTCATATTAGATCAATGTCTTTGTATTATATTACACTTAGTTTGTAAATGGAGACCTAAACTTATAATGTATATGTTCAAAATTACTTGTCACATAGTTTGGAAAAACTTTAGCTTGAGCAATTTATTGCACTTTTGCCAATTAATTTTTGCATTATTGTTTATTTTGTATAAACAAAATGGCTGGAGGGATTCTTGGGTTATCACTATATTTCTAGGGCTTACACTCTTAAAACACCCAAATATGATAGCTTTATGTATTTGATAACAAGGTGTTTTTACTGGTTGCTATCTACTACTTTATTAGACAGTTTCCTTCCCCAGGACAGGACAAACAAGTTGTGTGTTTCAGTGGGGAAGAAATGCTCAGTTTAAAACCGAGACATACAGGTTGTTTGACTTAAATTTGTGAATAGTTTGTTTTGTTTTGTTTTGTTATTTCCTTCACTTGTATCCTTTCTTATTCTTTTATTCCATTTTGATCTTTCCCTTTTTTGCACTTCAGGAGACTGCACTCAAAGGCATCACTGTCTTTTTTTCCTCTTCAGAAGTAACTGACCTTGTTTTATAGGCTTATTTTCTTCCCCCATTGAGTCCTCAGCTAAGTCTGTGAGCCAGAAGAAAAGGGGCACTTCAGAGTTTTCAGTGTGATTGGAATTTAAGTCTCATTTAAAAATCAGCAACAATACTGCAGAGCTGCCCGCATACTTTACAGTCTACAAGCGTAAGAGTTTTGGCTGTAAAGTTACTTAAGCATTGAAAATGCTGTCGTTTTTTGAAGCCATTTTGTCAAAGTTGGGCAGCTCTAGATCTATATTCTGTCTAAAGCCAGCTAAGATTCATTGGTTAAAATAAAAATGTGGTCATGCCATGCCAAATGCCTTCTGCAAAATACATACCTCTGCTTCCAAGACATCAGTGAAAAAGGGTAGAAACTATCTTACTATGCTAAATCAATAACTATTTACTCAGCAGAATGAACTTTGAGTTTCTTTTTGGTCTGAAATTATATCAGTACACATCTCCTAAAAAAGCAGTTAATCACAAATAGGCAAGGCTGAAGAAGAAAGTGTCCTTCATCATTCTTGTTGAAGTTGTACCACTGTGCAGGAAAAAAAATGTAAGATTTCTGTGACAGTTGGAAACCTCAGTGACCATAAATGGCTTTGAGAATTCACAAAGCCAGGCAGAGTATTAATCATTATGAGAGTGATCGTCGTCATGCCTGAGAGTCTTTGTGAACATCATTTCATTGCCTTTCACAAAATCACTTACCTATCTTTATGTATTTGATTCTGTCTTTTTGAAGAAAAAAAAAAAAGTAAAGATTGTGCACTATTTAAGTGTAGGTTTTGAAGAAAAAGCACAAAACTATCTAGATGAGTGTTCGGTACTGAGGCAGCTTCAAGTATTATAGTTAAAATGTCAGATAATTACTTGATTCAACCCAAATGTTAGAACAAGCTTATTCTCTGCTTTGGGAAGCTTGATTTTTCAATGTTTTAAATTCCAGACTGCATGGGCATTGATTAAAATCACATTTTGTTGGGCTTTGTCTTTCAGCACTTTGCCTTTGCTGACTACTTCCTTAAATAATGTTACATTTGAACTTTTATCTTCTTGTGAAGGCTACAGACATCTTAAGGAAGCCTATTCCAAAAGTCCTTGGTAGGCACAAATTGTACATAGCTGCTTCACCTCTATGCTGTGATAGTTACAATATTTTATAGGAGGAAGCTCACCAGGCATTTCTGATATGCCCATATAGCCCTCTGTAGAACAGTCCTGAAACTATCCTTGGGGAGAAAGAAAACATATTTCCACAGTGTCATTATCTTTACAGTTTGATTATAATGACTGCAGCTATAGTTCTGTTACTACTGACGCTACTATTACAAGTGTAATATACCACAGCAGAGTGTGACATTTCCTAGGCTATTGTAAGGCCTCTAGAAGCCATCAAGGATTTGCTTAGTGTACTACAGAACATGTCTGAGCAATTAATTTTATGAGACAAGGCACCACTGTGAATACAACCATCTCCAGCTTTCAAAGTGAATGCTTTGTATCCAGTGTGATAAAGCAAGAATTTATTTTAAGCCAAAAGAATATCTGGAACAGTTTCTTTTCCCACATACCACATTTTATTACAACGGACAAGAAAAAAACACATAAACTGAGAATAAAAATTACCGGTGTGTATAATGGATATGCCAAGCTTTAGTGTTTGGAGAGTAGATTGAGGTAGGAAAAGAAACTTTGTTGTGTGATACAGTTTTGTAAATGAATCTACTGAAATTGCATTGAATTGAAACTTGGTATATTTTGTTAGTTCTTGGGTTTTTTTACATTTCCTTTAGAAGAATTTCTGGAAAAAATATGTATTGAAATGGACTGAGAAGTTAAAACATATAAAAAAGAGATAAGCAGAAAGGACAAGAAATAAAAATGTTCATAACATACAAATTAAGGAAAAGAGAGAGAAACAGTGAGGTAATCAGCCTAATTCAAGTCTCCGCATATCTGCAGTTTTGTACATAATTTTTAGGTACTTGCTTTATACTTATATGTTTCAATTAAGATTGATAGTACACAAACATTAGAAAATTCTAGACTTATGCCATTTTTTTTTCTTTTTCTCCAATTTAATGGATTTTATGACATTAAAAGTATGTTAGGACATTTTGGTCTGATTTCCTGTATTATGTGGACTAAGGAATCTCATCTGAAAACATACTTCACACTGGTTAAAGAAATGTGACTTCATTTCAGTATGGATTGATATTTAGAAATAAGAGAGTTCTACAAAATAAAATCCCAATAAACTCTTTATTTTCCTTTTTCCCACTTTAAACTTTGCAAGAAATGTGATGTCTGAAAGCCTGTTTCTATCCCATGCAAGATCAACTAGGACATAGTTACTTACATAGTTAGAATCATGTTCTAATTTTCTAGAGGAAAAGTAGTCTTTTCCACTTAATGGAAAATACTATTAATTCCTGTAGACACAGAAATTCCAGAGAGTGAAAATAATCATAGAATGGTTCAAGTTGGAAAGGACCTTAAAGATCATCTAGTTCCAACCCCCCTGCCATGGGCAGGGACACCTCCCACTAGAATATAGTCTCTTATCATCCACAGAAATAAGATTCACAATGAAAGAGTACTGTTTTTTTCCCTATGAAAAAGTTGAAAATCCTCTGAATGCATCATAGTTAATCCAAAAAACCTTGGTATTGTTAAGAATAAATATGATCAGTCTTTCCATATATTATGCTCACAACAAAATGTGGTGCAATTCTATAGTTTTGCAAGGCAGTTACTGTAGCTAGAAAAAAAAAAAAATCCTCTTTCTTTTTTTCAGTGTTGTATGGTTCTACATCTGTGCAAAGATACAGTAAGTCAGTCTGGACAACTCACAGCCTATGCTGTCTCTCAGGGCCACTCAAATGGAAGCAGTTGGCTTGAAGAGGCAGCCTGAAAGAAAATTTTTGTGTAGCAATAAAAATACAAGATCTACATGTCTTCAGCCTCTTAAACCACCATTCCTGTGAAGTGTTAAGAATCAAACACAAAATGTAACAGACAGTACATATTCAAAAATTTGGGGTTTGGATAGAGAACATTTCCCTTTACTGCAATAGGAGGTATCCTTCAGTAAGATATATTGTAAAGATACATCTTTAAAAAGGAGCACCCAACATGTGAATACGGAACTATACACTTGTGTACAAATTCCTTACAAATTTCTTGCTGTAAGCTTTGAATGGACAATCTTTGTGCATAATGTATTTTCCCAAAGTGATTTCTCTTTTTTCAGTGCTATAAATAAATGCATGGTAAGCAAGATCTCAGAAGTGTTTCAGCTAAAATTAGCTGCTATTGAGAATAAAGTTGGTTTTCCACATTATTTCTTCTAAGCCATCTGATATTCTGAATCCATTGCTCCCAGAGCCAGTTTACACAGGAATGTGTCTAATACACAAGAAAGGGCACCAGATACCTGACTGGAAATTCAGATCAACAGTATCCTCAAACTAGTGTACCAAGCCCTCTTGGCTAGGAAACATCATCTGAGGAACTTACACTTTCCTGTCTGCACCTGGTGGCAGTTCAATTTCATTTCCTCTTAGAAGAAGAAACGTTATGTTTCTCATGCACCCAAAAAGCACAAGATACCTCATAATATGTAGGCACTACTTCAAAAGTGTACAGATAGTAATCAAACATAAGCCCATCTTTTTGAACCTACTGTCCTACTTGTTCAAATAAGCCTATTTCCTAACACTGTTGGTATTACTGTGATTTCCTAACACTGTTGGTATTACTGTGGATGGCACTCTCAAACAGCCCTGAAAACGTTGTCTGCATTAAACAATCCAAGTGTTTCCTCTTGATCTTTGCAACCTGCACTTAGAGAAGTTGTTTCATAACCCCTGTGTTGTGAAGTCAAAAGCTCTAGACAGCAGAATCGGGAATTCCAGTGTAACACTCTGCTTTTGTGCTATTGGTTTTCAGCCAAAACAAAGATATATCTACAGCGGTGATTCCAATCAAAGAAATGCAACAAATTATTTCTTAGTAGTATCTTTAGAAAAATTAGTATAATTATAGCTCATTGCAAAGAATATGAGAGAAGTGGCTAAATATGTATTATTATTGTGTTTGTTGATTAATAATAATTATCCAAAGCAACTAATTCAAATACATTAACATTTGATTTTTCTAAGTCTTGCCCTTAAGAGAGAAATGGATGATACTTTGCACAAACACACAACAACCATTAACAGCAGCAAATGTATAAACCTAGTCCTCATTAATACTTATTTGTATTTCTGTGGTTTATATCTAAGCTATAGAAACCTCAGACTGTTTTTGCCCGTATTCTCCTAACAGACCAACTGTCT